>BQNB010001191.1:0-44887 GCA_026074375.1 Tanacetum coccineum
TTGTTCCACATATTTTTTTTACCTCTTGCACACATTTTCTTTCTGTCCCAAATCAGTTTAAACACTTTCTACATCTTCTAAAAACCTTTGATCATTCAATCATAAGCATTTGTTTTTAAGTGATTCAAGCTTACTTCTCCAAGTGCAAGAGAAGAATACCCGTCATCAACAAGATATAAAGTATTAAAGTTTAGCTTGTGTATTGTATACGTTGTAATTATTCATCTTATATATTTTTGTTTAATAGTTAGATCGAGTAGATCGTGTAAATATTTAGGGAAGCAAATACTTGTGTAGAGTGGTTAGTATTTTAGGCCTCAAAATACAAGTGTGTGGTAGATTAATTCGAGCTAAGATTAGAACTCGACATTTGGCTTTGTGTCGGAAATTAGTGTAAGCTACTTGTGTACGGTTTTCTCCGCCTAAAGGAAGCTTGTTGACATAATGAAGAGAACTCTCGAGTTGGGTACTCGAGGAGTGGAGTAGGGCGAAGAGGAGCTTCATTACCGAACCACTATAAATCTTTGTGTTGCGGTTGGATCTTTCTAACCCTTTCCTTTTCGTCTCTTAAATTAATATTGTGTTGTTATCATTATTCATTTACTTATTTTGATTGCTCATATTGTGTGGACATTGAAATCATATAAACTGGAATCTAAGGTTTTAAATACAAACGGTAAACAATTTTAAAAGCGATAAACTATTCACCCCCCATTGTAGTTTCCACAATTGGTATCAGAGGCCACGTCAAACAAGATTTTTAAAATAAATTGTATTTTAAAACATGAATCGATATATGGAATCAAAAAAATATTTAGAAGGACAATCTATGCAAAGACCACCACTATTTGAAAGCGATGGATTCATTTATTGGAAAAGTAGATTCGAGACTTATGTGAAATCAAAAGATCTAGATCTTTAGCATGTTATTATCTATGGTGATTTTCCGCCTATTCAAAATAATGCTGACTAATAAGGATGAATTTGTACCTTTTGATAAACAAAGCGATGATCTTAAAAAGAGACTTGCTAAAAACAATGAAGCTAAAATGGTTATTTATAATACTTTGATACGTAAAGAATATGAAATAATTTTTTTGTGTAAAACCGCAAAAGAAATTTAGGATACTTTTTTAATCACTCACCAAGGTAATAGTCAAGTTAAAGATAACAAAATAGATTTTCTTGTTCAACAATATGAACAATTTATGATTCCGAAAGAAGAATCGATAGATAATGCTTTTGCTAGACTTAACACTATTATTACTAGTCTGAAAGCACTTGATGAAGGTTTTTCTAGCAAGAACTATGTCAGGAAATATCTTAGGGCACTTCATTCTAAATGGCGCGTAAAGGTTAAGGCTATTGAATAATCAAAGGACTTGACGTCACTATCACTTGACGAACTTATCGGTAACTTGCAGGTGTACGAAGTAATAATAAAGAAAGACTCCGAAATAGTCAAAGGCAAAAGAGAACAAAGTAGACCACTTGCCTTAAATGCTAAAAAGGAATCTAGTGATGAAGAAAGTTCGACTTCCGATAGTGAAGAGAAGAATACGCCATGGCCGTGAGAGACTTCAAGAAAATTTTCAAAAGACGAGGTAGATTTGTAAGACAACCACATAATGAAAGAAAATTGTTCCAAAGAGGCAAAGACGACAAAAACGGTAAGAGCAAAAGAAAATGCTTTAGATGCGGAGATCCTAATCACCTCATTAGGGAATGTCCAAAACCACCAAGAAACAAGAACCAAAGGGCTTTTGTTGGAGGATCTTGAAGCGATAACGGCGAAGATGAGGAAGAAAAAGGTAAAGACAAAACTTGTCTTGTGGCTCAAGCATCAAATGAGGTACTTTTCGAAACCGAATACTATAGTGATGATTTATCATCAATGGATGACGTAAGTTTAGATAGTGAGTATCATCGCCTATGCCAAATGAGATTAAAAGTTATGTTCAAAAATAAAATACTAAAATCTACTAAATATCGACTAAAAATGAAGTAATTGAATTAAAAGAAAATTTGTCTAAATTGGAGAAAAATAAAGAAACTAATGTTGGATGTAAAATATGTCAAGATTTTAAAATTGAAAATGAGAAACTTAAAAATGAAGTATCCAAACTTAATCAATTTAAATAAAAGCACCTAGTCTCTTAAGAAAATGCTAAGTTTTCAAAAACCCTCCGGAGAAAAATTGGGTCTTGGATTTAATACAAGCAAAACTTCATTAAGCAGGACAAAACAAACAAAGTTTGTAAAACCTCAAGAACCCGAACCTTCGCCGGTTAAAGAAAAATCCGTTAACCTAGTTACATACTTGTAGATAATATTAAGGTTCCTGTTGCTAGTGATGATGAAGTTAAAGTTTTTATAAACCATCTTTAAAACCTTGAGTTGGATTTACTAAACCCGAAGTACGATCAAAAACTCCATCGCCAAGAAGAAACAATACCTCTTGTCCTCGGTCTAAAACACCACAACCTAGAAGAAATCAAGATAGACAAAATTATTCTAATATATATCCTACAACATGGAATAACTCTCAACACCAAAATAATACTCCTTGGGGGAATTCATCCATCTTTTCTACATCCAAGTCAAGTGCAATATATGTAAAGAATGTTTGGTACTAATAATTTTGGACTCATGAGATATTGGGGACCGAATTTTTGAATTTTTATGTTACGATTGAGAATACATTTGGAGCTCGACGAGTGGATTAAAGATACTATATGCTCTAAACACATGTCAAGCAATCTAAAGCTATTCTTTATTTCTAAGGCATAAAATGGACTTAACGTTTCTTCTTAGTAATATAAGCGACAACATCATAGGCAAATGTACGATTTCTCATAACTCACTTAAAATTGAAATTGTTGAAGTGTGTAGATGATCTAAATTTTCTTTTGTCATTTGTTAGAAAAATTGTGTGATAATAAGTGATTAGCAATATATATATATATATATATATATATATATATATCAAGCTCGTTCGTGGAAGTATTATAACTAGAGGTATTATGAATAGAGGATTATATGAAATAATATTATGCATATGAGCACCTAATGCAATCTTTGGCGTATAAGAAGCTAGCTAGATATCTAACCAAGTTTAAGTTCTATCAATTCCTTAAATCTTTCAAAATTAGATAATAAGACCTCACTAGTTATAAAACTAATAATAGGCTCTAAGAACCCATTCACGATTACATGATCGGATCTTTTCGCTATTAGGAATTACATAAATGATCGCTATACCTTAGTTATTTTAGATGTCCACTATAAGCTTTCATGGACAAGATCCCTAGAAAATATGATAGGAAATTTAGTGTTTTTAACAGCAAGCGGTCTATATATCATGTTTAATGCTTGCATTCATGCACGTTTCCAAGAAGCTCCCAAAACTTCTTAACTTGAAGCGTTTAAACATATCTTCTGATATGTTAAAGGCATTAGTGATATTTATAAGATGTTAGTTAACATATTGGCTTTCAAAGAAACAAATCGCTCTTGCTTCATATTCAACCAAAGTAGAAACATTAAGCGCTGAAAAGGCATGACAACAAACACTATGGATGAAGCAAGCTCTCATCGACTACGACATCCGCCTCGACGACATTCCGACCTTATGCGACAGCTAAGGAACCATCGACTCAAACAAAAATCCCTAACACGTCAAGATTCTTAATTATGAACCCTTTAAAATTACCTATGTTTAAGTTTGAACAATAAAATCCCTCACACCTTGTTAAGTAATCACTTAATTATTAACAAACTCATCAATTCGGTTCAAAATACTTAATAATCAAATTAAAATGTCACCATAAACTAAAATATCACATCCTACTTAAATATTATCAAAAACTGCCAAAACCAAAAACCAGAAAAACTGGCTCTCATATGGCGACCCCCCAATCAATAAGGAGGCCGGCAAATTAATATGGGAGGTCCCCCAATCAATAAGGGGGCTGACCACTAACCAAATCATATAGTTTCTCTTTTATTTTTATTAACACATAAATAAACTCAACCCCAAAACTGCTACCGCATATGACCAAAATATCAAACCCAAAACACCAAAATACCATCTAACAATTCAATTTCAATCATTAATCTTCAAGCAAAAACATATACATCAACAACAAGGATTGTAAGTATCTTAGTAATCTCATCTCTCAATCTTGTATCTAGGATTCAATTTTATACATCATCATCAACAATAAGAATTGTAAGTATCTTCATAAAGGTATCTCTGAATGAATGGTCTAAGGATTCTCTTTCTTGCTTGAAATCAAAATTGGGATCTCTCTCATTTTCTTTTTGTTTTGTTTTATGAAATTAAAAACTAGAACTAACAAGACATAATCAATTCGATCTTTGGAATGGTCATATTTGAGAACTATTGTTTCAAATTTGAATTATACCTTAAAAATTATAAAAACCCCAACTAATTATTTTTTAAAATTCTCACGACTAGGAACATCATGAAATTCTTTCTACATAATTAATACACTCTAAAAACGATATTAATGCATTCACGACGAACTCGTGATTGTTGCCGAAATATATAATCTAACATATTTTTCGACACACTCAATTAAGCAAAAGTGAATAAAAGGGGCATTTGGATTATTTTATAGGTTTTCATTTTAGAGTCTAAATAATCGCTACCCCACATTTGTTGCATATAGACACACACTAGGTATCATGTTTCTATTGTTCGATTTATATTAAGACGATAACACATTTCTCATTTGTTTAGGAAACATCATGTCTCACATCCTTCAATCCGAACTAAAATTAACCAAGAAATACATTCCCAAAATCTCAAATGAAACATATATTCCCAAATACCTAAAAAGCTCAATCCAAGATCTAGAATCTAGAACCATTCACGAAGGACGTATTGCAAATTCAATATTCTTGAGCCAAGACGACATTGAAACAATGTTTAATGCATAGGCTTTTACAAATTTTTAATATAATCGAGGTCCATTGTCCAAGGTTCATTATTGAATTTTATTCTCACTTTGAAATTATAAGAAATATAGATAAATCTATTTCCGTAAAATTCTGGGCACTCGATATGTTATGCTCATTCACTCTTGAACACTTTGCCAATATTCTTGGTATTCCTTGTCAAGGTCAATGTGCCTATTCAGAAGAATGTTCTATTGATTCTCTTAAAAAGAATCAAGAAGTCGATGGTCCATATCGTACATTTATCCCTTCAATAATACAAATTAAAAACTCCATTCAAACTACTCCAAAATCATACTACAAAACACATCACACAACAAAGTTCACAAAATAAAACTCCGTGCGAAAATGCAAACTTGGGATGAAATTCTTTGACAAAATGTTTTAAGTCTCGGAGAAGTTTGCGATCACATATCCGCCTCCTCTTATCATATGATGTATTGCATCATGAACAAACAACCCTACAATCTCGCCTACTTTAGTGTCAACCGACCATCATCGGTCACTAACGAACCCAACTCACCAATGCCATATGGCATGTTGCTCGCTCGTCTTTTTCACCACTTATCATCTACTCATCCGTACCTAAACAAATCCAAATACACTCTCTTCTCCCATGCCATGGCTCTCATGGGGCATTATGAAGATTACTTTGAAGGTCATTGGGAACCACCTAGTGAGGATGAAAGCATAGGAAACAACTGAGCTCATAGTGGTCACGGATGATGGCATGATTCTAAAAACTATTGTTGTAGTAAAAAATATTAGGAATCTTAAAACTTTAATTTGATTATGATATTTCGCATAATGCGAACTTAGTAGGATTAACTATATGTGATGGCTCTATAGCCTTATGTGTTAGAATATTTTCATGCTTATTGCTATGACCTTGCTTGCTAATTGTCTAGGTGCCTTAGTCTTGGTTGCCATAAAAATAGGACTTGCTGCAAAATAACTACCAAACTGTCCACCTTTTTACAAATCTCAGCAGAAAAACAAAAACCTGGATGACCTGGGTTTTCTCATGTGGCGGCCCCCTGATTTATCAAGGGCGCCCCCTGATTGATAAGTGGGCCGACCACCGTCACACAAAATTTACTGTTTCCTTTTTGCTTTTTGACCCTTTTTTACCTAGACCCGGCTATCATTTCCCAGAATTAACAAACATCCCTTGGATTTACAATCTTAACCATGTCCACTTATCCTAAATCATACAATCTTATTAGTATAAATTGGTCATCATTTTTAAACAATCTCATCACCTTCATCTTGTCATCTCCAAAGCTTCTATGTAAACCAATGTCTTCTTCTCAACATCCTCCTTCCAAATTCTCAAAGAAACAAAAAATCTCTGTAAGACCCGTTTAGAGAAAGAAAATGAGCACTTGTCATTTATTCATTGAATCTTGATACACTACCCCCCCAAATGTCCAAACCTCCATCATCCTTGGCAATGACCTTCAAAGAAACTCTCCATTTGCACAATCAAACTAAGCTTCACCACAACCTCAAATTCCACCTCAAAGTGTCAATCAAATTCAATTTACAAAACCTTTATTTCCTTACTCACCTCCACTCATCAATCCTTACGTTGCTAGTGTGCTTCAAGCTTAATCTTCACCCTTACCTCAAGGTGACAACCAAACTCAACCTCCACCACCTCCATCTCCAAGTAGAGAAATGCTTGTTGATGAGATCAATCAACTTTAAGACCTTTCAAATCTTTTAGCAATGCACCTCTCAAGCCAAACCAACAACCCATCAACAACACTATCAACACCAACCTTGCCTCATACCATCACTTTGGAACAAGTCGAACATCATGTTGGTTATTGCCCTTGTTGTTACTTCACCCAAAAATAATTCCTCTCCTTGAGTGAAGATCTTAATTGGATTAAGTATCTCCTCACCCGACCATACCCACCACTTCAAGTCCCTCACAACTATCCAACAACAACCACTTCCGCACCAAACACACCACCAACAACAAATTAGACATTCTACATGTTTAGCCTTTATTGCTTTTAATAAAAATCCACCTATCACTTGCAAGCAAGTTCTATGGCACTCAAGAAGTTTTAGGACCTTTGTAGTTTTTACTTTTCATGCATGTTGTATTATTGTGTTTTAAACACAATATTTATGCTTAATGAATGAACTTTAATTTTATGGTCTAAATTATCTTGCTTCTTGCATAATTTATTCATTTTGTTTATTGGTATGTTGATTGATAAGTACATAGTTTGTGATCATAGATTGACATTACTCCCTACGTCCTATCTTGTGGTTGGCAATTTTTTTATGCCATATTTAAATATTTTTCGTGACAATTGCTCGTCGTTAGAAATATATATATTGGACTTGTCTTTCTAACTCGTTTATGTAGCAAAGTCACCATAGCTCGATTCCTTGGTACCCTCAAACGAGGGGGAGCATACATCAAGGGGGAGCGTTTATTCCGTCGAATTTATACTTATGCATCGGCAAAGCCTTTTTGATTATACAAAAAGAGGGAGAAATGAAACAAAACTCAATAAAAACTTGTTTAAAAATAATTTTACATTTAATGAGTTTAAATTTTATAATCATCAAAAAAGGGGGAAGTTTACATTTAATGAGTATAAATTTTGTAAGCATCAAAAAGGGGGAGATTGTTTATACAAATAATGTCTAAAATGTAAAAATGTTAAATATAAAATTAAACGTAAACAATTTATTAGTCGTAAATTTTCATTTCGACAATTAATCACTTAAGGTATGAATAAATAAATGCTTAATTTATTTAATGATCAAAGGTAATTAATTTTTTCTCAAACCTTACATTTTTATAAAATGTTAAAAACTTTTTTATAAATTTTAGACAAAATATTTTTCATTTTTAAGAAAAGATTTAATTCAAAATAAATATTTGAATTCAAATTTTACCCCTAAAAACGGCTAGAAATGCCCTAGAAAATACCTCCTCAGGAAAAGACAAAAAAAAGGAGCGGCCTACAAAGGGCGGCCCCCTGATAGGTTTGGGCGGCCCCTTGATTGATAAGGGGGTCGGCAAGGAATTAAGGGGGCTGGCCATACAATTTGGCTCCCAGCTTTGCCTATAAATAGTGGACTGTTCCACAGATTTTTTCACCTCTTGCACATATTTTCTCTCTGTTACAAATCAGTTTATACACTTTCTACATCTTATAAAAACCTTTGATCATTCAATCATAAGCATTTGTTTCCAAGTGATTCAAGCTTACATCTCCAAGTGCAAGAGAAGAATACTCGTCATCAACAAGATACGAAGTATTATAGTTTAGCTTGTGTATTGTATATGTTATAATATTCATCTTCAATTTTTTTGTGTAATAGTTAGATCGAGTAGAATGTGTAAGTATTTAGGGAAGCAAATACTTGTGAAGAGTGGTTAGTATTTTATGCCTTAAGATACAAGTGTGTGGTAGATTGGTTCTAGCTAAGATTAGAACTCGACATTTGGCTTTGTGTCGAAAATTGATGTAAGCTACTTGTGTACGGGTTTTTTTCTCCTAAAGGGAGCTTGTTGACATAGTGAAGAGAACTCTTGAGTTGGGTACTTGAGGAGTGGAGTAGGGCGAAGAGGAGCTTCGTTACTAAACCACTATAAATCTTTGTGTTGCGGTTTGATCTTTCTAACTCTTTCCTTTCGTCTCTTAAATTAATGTTGTGTTGTTATCACTATTCATTTACTTATCTTGATTAATTGTGTGGACACTGAAATAATATAAACTCGAATCTAAGGTTTTATGTACAAACTTGTAAACAATTTTAAAAGCGGTAAACTATTCAACCCCTCTTTTAGTTTTCACAGTTTTGTTTAAAATACTTTTAACTTTAAATTTATTATATTATAAATTTTATTTTTTCATATTTAATAAAGTTTATTTCTTGTGCGAATGCAATCATTTATATTTAAATCGTAAATACTATACTTTAACACATCTAGACATTTTTACCAAAACAAACAGTTTTATTTAATTCAGATTCAGATTTCTCAATCACTTATTCAAAATAAGATGAGAATCAGATTCAGATTTTTCTACCGAATATTCAGATTTAAATGTGTGAATCAGATTCAGAGCCTCTTAATAAACAAACAGCACGCGAATTTTCATCAGGAAAAATCCCATGTGATTTAAAAAACCAGAGTTGATTTGTAATTTTAAAAATCACATTTAATTGATAAAAATCAATGTGTAAATCACACGTGATTTTTAAAGGAACAAATCACAAGTGATTATTTCAGTCGCAAATTTTAACACTAAAAAAATTTCGGAAAAAAAGTTATTCGAAAGTATATCGAAGTGCTCGTCTTACCGGATGATAAAAGAAATTCTCGTCGTGATGGTGTATTTTTTATCGTTTAACGATTTATCGTTTGCAAAATATTTTATTTAAAAAAAAGGTTACAAAGTGAGATCTTTGTGTTTTTATAAAAAAATGAATAACTAAGATTAATTAATTAGGTCTATAAACAATTTTTGGTTTATATTAATCTCTAACTCACGGATCTGAACAAACAATTTGAGAAAGTGTAAAAGATTACATCATATATCTATCCCGAATTATAAGTATATATCTTCCTCCGTTTTTTTTCCTAAAATAAATGTTCAATTTCCTGTTACTTTTCCTCTTCGTCTTTTTTTCTTGTTTGAAATATGAAAATAGAATTACGATCTTGAACCAAGGGTGTATATTAGTGAGGTAGACACACAAATTTTGTATGACCAGGACTGTCAAGAGCAGTACTTAAACATTAAACCTAATTACATCGGCTATAATTTCAATGAGTGATATTATTGGTACCCTTTTAGCCCGCAAAAAAAGTACAAGAAAAGTACGAAAAATGTACAAAACATGTTTTTTAGTCCCCTAGTTTACATTGCAACGCAGTTTTTTTATCAGTTTCCGTTCCGTAATTTTTAACAGTTTAATACTTTTGACTTGTTAAACTTAAAATTTTCAGTTCCGTATTTTCCGTGTCTTGCGGTAAAGCAAAATTACACGCGATTTGTAAAATCACTGGTGCTATTGTTTGTGGTTAAAAATCATCGTGCTATTGATAAATCGCAGAAGTGATTCACAGATTCACGTATGATTTTTATAAAGTAATAAAGTCTGGGTGATTTCATTAAATTACATAAAATCGCTGTGAATTACAAAATTGGTGTGATTGTTTTCAAGTAATGATCACTTGTGAATTTTTTCGAATCACGTGAGATTTTTTTGAATCACGTGGCTAATTTTTTCTGGAGCGCGAAAATTAAATAAAAAAACATTCGTAGAAAGAATATACAGAAAGTGCCCGGGTTATAGAAGGAATTTAATTATTTTCGCGTTGGTATACTTAATTTGTGTATCACAAATTAACGGTTTTGAGTCGCTATGTTAGATTTCTTAAAAACCATAGGATATGACAAAAGGTTCTTTTATTAAATAAAATATGATTTAATATAGCGTGTTAGATGAAAATAGAAGATGTATGGATGAGATTGACGGGATTTTGTGTTTGAATTGGACATTGATGCTTTATATATGTTTCTTACATATAGCTATCCCGGAATTATAAAGTATTATCTTTCCTATCCGCGTTTTTTTTTTGAAATAAAATGTTCATTTTTCAGTGGTACTTTTCGCCTCTACGTTTTTTTTCTTGTTATGGATATGGAAAATGAGATTACGATCTTGAACCAAGGGAGTATATTACTGAGCAGTGTGACACACAATTTTGTCTGATGGACCAGGCTGTCAGAGCAGACTTCAACATTAACCTATTACATCGGGCCATTAATTTCAATGGGTGCTACTATTGGTACCCCTTAAGCGCAAGAAAGTACTCAAGAAAGTACGAAAATGTGTACAAAAACATGTTATGTAGTCCCCTAGTTTACATTTGCAACGCAGTTTTTTATCAGTTTCTTCCGTAATTTTTAACAGTTTACATATTTTGTCTTGTTAAAACTTAAAAGTTTTTCGTTCCGATTTTCCGTGTC
Organism: Tanacetum coccineum; assembly: GCA_026074375.1. NCBI lineage: Eukaryota > Viridiplantae > Streptophyta > Magnoliopsida > Asterales > Asteraceae > Tanacetum > Tanacetum coccineum. The sequence continues at coordinate 10,998 of BQNB010001191.1, forward strand.
ACAGGTATTATAACATATACAAAAATTATAAAAAAAAAAAAAAAAAAAAAAAGAAAAAACAAAAATGGGGGAGGAGAGGGGGGCGGGGGGGGGGGGGGTGGGGGGGTTTAGTTTAGATGGCTTTTGTTTGGGAGGTACTTAATAAGGCTTTCCACCTATGGGGATCGGGTCGAACCGACTCGGTATAAGGCTTTCCACTATGGGTCGGTCGACCGACTCGGCCACCGTCGATCGGAGTCGGTCACCCCCATAGTGGCGAGTCGGTCAGGTCGTCGGTCGCCAGAGACCGAGTGACATAAAGATCGCAGGCACGACCGTTGTCGTGGGAAGGAAACTTAAAAAAAATCTGCCTTTTTTGTTTCCATATAAAAAAAACTTTTTAATTTTTAAAATTTAAATAATTTAACACTATAAATACTCACTCATTTCACCATTTTTATCACACATTTAAACAATAATTCTCTCTACACACATTCAAACCACTAATCTACACAATGTCTTCCGATCTATTTTTTATACCTCTTCGGACGATAAAGATGAAGTTAATAGCGAGCTTGTTGTGTTTGCGAAGGCATGTCAAGCGGCTTATGAAGCGTCAAAGCCAAAAATCCATCGAACCCCAGTAGAAAGGGATCATTACGGTGCTCATGATAGTTTAGTAATGGCGTACTTCTCCGAAAACCCACAATATAACGAAAAAACATTCCGTGAACGTTTCAGGATAAGCCGAAGACTATTTACAAACATTGTTCGAGAAGTAACCGATGCTTCTCAATTTTTTCAAGAAAGATATGATTGTACGGGACAACGTAGTATTTCAGCATTGATGAAGTGTACTTCCGCAGTTCGTCAATTGGCATACGGATGCGTTCCTGATTCTCTTGACGAATATCTGCAAATGGGTGCGACACCAGCCCATGATTCTCTCAGAATCTTTTGTAAGGTCATCATGAATTTATATGGTGAAGAGTTTTTGCGAAAGCCGACATATACTGACATGGAAAAACTTTATGCTTATCACAATGAAAAGCATGGGTTTTCTGGGATGTTAGGAAACATTGATTGTACAGATTGGCCGTGGGAGAATTGCCCAGTTGCATTCAAAGCTCAATTTTGTAGGGGTGATCACGGTCCAGATCCATTCATTTTATTGGAAGCGATAGCTTCCAATGATTATGAATTTGGCATGCGTTCTTTGGTGTGTCCGGGATGAATAACGACGTGAACGTTTTACGTCAATCCCTTATTTTCAATGATCTCAAATCAGGGAGGGCACCGGATGTTTCATTCATGGCTAACGATGTGCCTTATAAAAGAGGATATTATCTTACTAACGGAATATATCCGCAATGGTCCGTTCTTATTAAATCAATTAAAAATCCGGGTACGAATGATCATAAACGAATATTGTATAAGACAAAGCACGAAAAAGCAAGGAAAGATGTGGAACAAGCTTTTGGTGTATTAAATAAGAAGTGGAAGATAATTAAATATCCGGCTCGAAGGTTGACGCAAAGTAGACTATCAGATATAATGTACACATGTCTCATATTACATAATATGATAATTCATGACAATGGTAAGGCGATATGTCCCGATTATTTTCTAGAGGAACAACACCGTGTTGATGATCCCGTAAGAACACATGCAGAATCGATGCAATTCACTCAAGAGATAATCGACAGAACGACTCATCTAAGTATAAAAGCCGATTTAGTGGAACAAATTTGGAATAATGCAAATTAAATAGCTGAAAAACTTTATTAATGTTTTAATTTTATTTGAATTATTATGTAATGTTTTTTTTATTATTAATGTAATGTTTTTTTATTATTTAATGAAATTTAAATTTGATGTTAAAAAAAATAAAAGTCGTCTCATAGTGGCAAAAAATCACATGTAGGTCGCCAAAAAAAAAAACTGATGTGACGCCGAAAAGTACAGGTCGAGACCGACTATAATAGTGCATAGCCTAACTTCAGTGTTCAGACAGATTAAAAGAAGACAAGATGGGTTATAGACATGTACAACCCTTTAGGGTTTAAGTGATGAAAAGTAATCGTACGGTTCATAGCCGTTTGATGCGATGATGATGGTTGACAGGGAAAGGTCAAGGTCATTGGTCAACATCACATTTTTTGTTTGAATTGTCCCATCAAATTTGCAATATTTGGAATCCCACAAAACTCCATCAAAGTCTTTTGTAGGGCATGCAGCCCCCTTTGTGTGTAGGGTGAAACCATTAATATATGGCTTATGATATATGTACCCCCTCTAAATCATCATTTGTACCTCTTCCCGGGTTTTTTTCGATTTTTTTTTGTATTTTCTTTTTTTTGTATTTTTTAGTATTTTTATAATTTTATATATGTTATAAAACTGTGACACGGAAAAAACGGAACGAAAAATATAAAGTTTAACAGGTCAAAAGTATGAAACTGTCAAAAATTACGGAACAGAAACTGATAAAAAACTGCGTTGCACTGTAAAAAGAAAGGTACAAAAGAAATCTTTTGTACCTTATTGGCATATTCATGTGCCATTTTGTACCATGTTTCATAGTAGTTTGTTCCTCCATTTATTTGTTCTTAGAGCACAAAGTATGGTGTGTCATGAACGTAAACGCTGGCTTACGGCGCGACAACCACATCGTAAGTGGCGTTTTAGGGTCTCGTGTCGCCATCATCAGCCGAGATGGTGGGTGAAAGCCCGAGACGTTGTACCGCGTCTCGCGTTCGGGTCTCGCGTTTTCGCGTGTATAATTTTTTTTTTTTTAAAAGTGAGGTCCTCCCATAACACCAAAAAATGTGATGTTAACCAATGAGCCACTTTTTTAGTGTTATGGGAGTTTTTTGGTGTTGTGGGAAAAAAATGTATTTTTGGCCATGACTCAAGCCATGGCACCAAACTATACCTAGCGCTATTATACCAAAACTAGAGTAGGCATGGACGCAGGTCTTCAATCTATTTTGCTTTGTTGGATTATCAACATTTGATTAGTAGAGAGTTGATACATGACATGTTTTATCCTGATTTGTGATTTGTTCTTTATATATTGATTGAGCATCAACCATTGTATTGAGTGTTAGAAAGTGAGTTCTTCTCTTAAATTAATCGAATCATAGTGCAAATCTTTAGTATGTATTAACTGGTTCATAATTATTCAATCATGCCTCATCTTTTTGATAAACACAAACACAATCAACATCATAATGTACAAATTCTTCTTGACATGCAAAATGAAATGAGAACTAGCCGAAAAGCCTTGAGTTTACAACAACTTGGTCAAACATGAGACATGATATCAATGATCTTAAACAGTAAAAATTAACTTAGAGGGGAGACGATATCACTGTTGTTGTAATGGATATACAAGTAGAGGTGGGAAAAAAAACCGGTTTATGAACCGAACCAGAAAAAAAAAACCGAAATCGGTTTTTTTAAACCGGTTTATTGAAAACCGGTTTGACCCAAATTGAACCGTCGGTTTATGAACCGGTTCATGTTTTTTAAATACCACCGGTTTGAAACCGGGTTTGAACTGAACCGGTTTATAAACCGATTTTTGAACCGATTGTTTTTAGAAAGGTTAAGAAACTAAAGAAGTACTAAAGGGTGCATGCCATATTTAATATGTGACATGTGATTTTCAGATTTAGAATGACATTGTGTCATTGAAATATTGAATGGCCCACGTTTGTTGTATTCATTTTCTAACCAAATGCAGGCTAAGAAATTTAATAAGTACTAAAGGACATGTCATATTTAATAACTATATTTCATACATTTAATTCTAGATGTCATTTAATAAGTAGAGGGTAGAAGCTAATACTAGATATCATTTAATAAGCACAAGACCATTCGCAGTCTAATAAGTAGTACCAATACTGTTTAGAGCTAGAGCTTAGAGTTTAGAGCTAGTGATAGACTAATAGGTAGTACCAATACTGTTTATCATACTTACAAATTTTCAACCGGTAAATTTTCAAAATTTTAAAATTTTAATTTTTTCATACACATTATTTTTGTATAAGTAAAAGGTTGGGTGTTGGGGTAAATTACACAGTCTCAAAACACAAAAAGAATTTTTCTAAAAACTCAAAAAACACTCTTAAAAAATGTCATTCGTTGCAGAATCATCAACCGAACTTACCGTGGTTGAAGTCACAAGAAAAACTGTTAGAAGAAATCATGAATAAATTCATATGAATAAGTTAAATTTAGGACATTAATTTTTTCCATGTTACAAGGCCATAATGAGAACTGCATACCTGTTCGCATTTTCCCAGCATATTTATATCTCCTTTATATCCCTAAGCATATAAAACACTACTTTTATTATAAAGAAAGCTTTGAATGCATAATTCAATGTGATACAGTAGACCATAAACCTCAAATACATATGAAATAGGAGTGACAAAAACTATCTTCAACTTGACCACATGACCGTTCATTGTTTTCATGAAATTCAATACACTGAAATTCATCACTCACCCATTGGAAAAAAAATTCATTACTCAAACCGGTTTACGGAAAACCGGTTTGAACCGGTTCGTATCGGTTCAAGATTTTGGATGGGAAAACCTGTTTAAAACCGAATCGGTTTTGGCCAAAACCGGTTGACTAAAACCGGTTCGGTTTTTTTAAAAACCGGTTTTGTACACCTCTATATACAAGAACAAAAAATAACTTAAAGAGAGGACTCAAGGGTGAGCTCATTAAGGGCGTCTCAAATGTATGCATTATATATACTTTTTACACTTCAATGTTAGCATTATATCTTTGCACTATCTTAGTGCAATGAATAATATTCACCAAAATATACTAAATATAGTGTTATACTATTTATTGCAGTAAATGTACAAAACTTTTACTTTTAACCTTACACTTTAATTTAGTTTTTCATTTATATCCTTATCATCTCTTAATATATTAATATTATTGCCATATACTATATAAAACTATATTTAGTGCTAGATTTAGTACAGAGTTTAGTGTATACATTGAAGAAACATATTTATAGTGCAAGCATATTCTTAAATATATTCTCATTTCACACTAAAATAGTGCAAAATTATAGTGCTTACATTGTACACTACTCCAAGACCCAAATTTGTGAATGATCTGAGTGACGGGTGATCAGAGATGAAGCACATGAAGAGGATCATATTTCCGTAAAGACATGCCACTAACTTATAGCATTCATAATGCAAAAAGTCTTTAATGATTTTTTACATTTAATGTATACATCTTTTAGTGTACTTGCATTTAATGCATTTGATGAGTCATTAATGACTAATAGGTATTTAAAAAAGCTTAGAGTTGGCAAAGTCTTTTGTAAAAAAGCTTTTCAAAAACCTCATGCTACAATGCTTAAAAGCTTTTCCAAAAGCTTTATAGAATAATAAAAAGTCTTTTTGTGATTTATGCATTGTGGATGCTTTTATTGATGTAGAAACCAAAGGAAAATGAGCAATTATATTGATCAGATTTAATGAATTGCATAGACTACATTACATTAAATAGGTTATGGACAAAACCTAACACTAAGTGCTAGATAGACCTAAACCAACAGTTTGAGCCTATATACCTTATTAGCTAACATTTCCCTTTAAACTCATAATGCCGCAACGGTAAAAATTGAGAGTTTGTCAAACATAATATAAACTAAAACTGAAACAAACGTAGAGTGGAGTGTCTTAGTGCGGTGCTAGACGAAGTCTTAATACGATGCAATCCAAACTATAACAAGGCGAAATCAGAGAACCAAACAGACCAAAGTCAATGCAAAACATGCAAAATCAAAGTAGAGCAACATAAATACGGAGATGAACGAGAGTAGATTCAGGCAGACTGACGCAGACAGATAGGCAGGCAAAGCAAATTTAGTTAGGTAGAGCAAAATTAGAGCAGAGAAACCCAAACACGAAGATGGACGAGAGTAGATCTAGGCAGACAGACAGGTAGACATAGCGGATTCAAGCAAACATACGCAGACAGAGTGGATCCAGGCATACAAATGTAGACATAGCAGATTCAGACAGACAAATGCAGAACCAAGTAGTATAAGATGCATGACTAGACAATATCCTATGCGAAACCAAGGAAAATCAGACGAAACCAAGTGAAATTGGATAGATGCAGAGCAAAACGTAATCAAATGTTGAACCAAGCAAAATTAAACAAAATCGGGCGAAAACAAAACATGTTTTTGATACGGAGATGATACACGTAACTACCCAAGACATAGTTAGATTAGTTAAGACTATAACATCACCATCACCGACATTAATGTAAAACCAAACTAGCGAACAACAATCCATTACAAACCGATGCATATACCAATACCAATACAAACTCAAATGCCAATATCACGAACAATCAACCAACGAAACTCAAGCGTGCAAGAAAACAATCCCCTCGAATTCTTCAAATCAGGAAACCAATACGAACACCATAATTAGATCATAACGCGATGTCAAATATAATAATTAATATCGATATGGATACAAGTAATGATACTAATACAAACTTCATCAAACAAATAAAACTTCTAAATGAATATGCTAAAGCTAAAGTTATGTCCGATGTCCCGCTAAAAAATATATCAAATTCATCATCCAGTCAATTTGTAGTAATACAACAAAACTTGCTCGAACAAGAAGTTGGTCACGTGATTGTATAATTCAGCCGACAAAACCAAATCTAATAGAGAGTACAATGGGTTAATCTAAATGATTTCAAATTAAATAGTAAACACCAAGTAATCAGCGACGATCATGCGCGAACAAGCAACCTCATATGCATGTATTCATGGCTCTTGACACCATGTTGGAACCAAAGGGAAAATGAACATTTATATTGATCAAATTTAATGAATTACATAAACTATATTACATTAAATAGGAAATGAACAAAACCTAACCATAAGTGCTTGATGGACCTAAACCACCAGGCTGGGCCTATAAACCTTATTAGCTAACAATTAAGTGCTACAGTTATATATGTTGGACTTGTTTTACGACTTTGTGGAACAATATGTAAAGAGTAGTAGAGTACGTACTCTAATAGTAGTGCGTATTCGGTATTCTAAAGCAAAATTAACATCTCAAAAGAGCAAGAAGTGTTTGTTATGTTTCTATAACGAGTTTTTAAACCCACGCTCCAAGACGGGGTAAAGAAATAGCGAGTGATACAATTGTATAAACCACATTGACGTCGAGCTTTAGGCTGTGTCATTGAGGAAAACTATGATATAGTACATCTGCTATTTAGGAGAAATGCAACATTTAAATCCGCATATTTTATGAGGTTAGATTTCCAGTTCCATAAAAGGCCCAGATCAGGGATAAGATAGACATGCACAAAGAAGGACAGGGAATAAAAGAGGATGCGATGAAAAGTAATCTGCACCAAATTACTTGTTACGGCATTCTCTTCGATCCCGCTTCGTTCTTTGGTAGGTCGCATTTTATCAATGATCGGGGTCTTTTGTGTAGCTGAATACGATAACGTAAAATACGTTCTGGCAACCGTCAATGTACTTTAATAAAAAAATTATGTATAACATCTATATGAAATCCGTGAACGGTAACTATACCGATATCTTACATATTTTGCCATTAGTTCTTCTAATGAAGGATGAAAACCGACTAAATATGGTATAAGGCAAATAAAGGTGGCGAGAAAATATTGTCAGTGTATTATATGCAAGCTCTGTATAGAATGCTACTGGAAACTCTTTTATATAAACCTTGTAATCCACATATACCAACTGATATTATGAGGCTCAGAGTAGAATTCAAGAATCGAAATAGTAGAAATCCGCAATAGCTGCAAACTTAATATTTTCCCGCAGCAAATCACGGGCGCTCGTAGCTTTAATCGAACCTGCTCGTGTTTATTATAACCTATTATAACTAATGGCTCCGTTGTTTACTTATTATATGCAGACAATGGGAGGCAAGGCCCGTTTGTAAAAGTTGAGAGCATCACCTACATCAGGAACTATTATCAGGATACAACAACAATATGAAAAGAGAAAAATCTATGAACATTTGATAACAATAACATAAAACGGGAGCCCTTTAGCCAAACAATTAGCCCAAAATGCTTAACCAAAGTTGATACCCACTGTATTTGATAACGATGGACAGATGTGTACCACAAAAATGAATACATGATAATAATGGAATACACCTTAGGGAAATTAGGTTGGTAGCTAAAACCATGTAAAGAACTTCATGGAGGATGCTTTTCTGGCTTGTATTCTCACAATATCAAAGGGAAATAATCCCCACTAACTCTAGGACGAAGAGTTATACTAAAATGTGTTAATGGTATGGCTCAGTAATGAGGTGTCATTTTATATACTTTTTCGGGGTCATTTAACCCCCTAAATCATGCAAATATGACCAGATTATGTGCTTATTCATTTGTTTTTAGGTTTTTAGCACTTGGATGATATTTGGAGAAAATACACGTGACTTGGGCTCATTTGGAGAAGAAACGGATAAGACTACGGACCTACACCAAAATCTCATAAAGAATGATGCAAAAAGACCGTGGAGATGGCGTCGCAAGCATAAAACAACGTCGTCATGATCTTTCTAGTGACGGCATCAAGGATTTGACGACGGCGTCAGGACGTAACCGACTTAAATCAGATCTAGAAGATTCGACATGGTGACGATAACATAAAACGGGAGCCCTTTAGCCAAACAATTGGCCCAAAATGCTTAACTAAAGTTAATACCTGCTGTATTTAATAACGATGGACAGATGTGTACCACAAAAATGAATACATGATAATAATGGAATACACCTTAGCGAAATTAGGTTGGTAGCCAAAACCGTGTAAAGAACTTCATGAAGGATGCTTTTTCGGCTTGTATTCTCATAATATCAAAGAGAAATAATCCCCACTAACTCTTGGACGAAGAGTTATACTAAAATGTGTTTATGGTATGGCTTAGTGATGAAGTGTCTTTTTATACACTTTTTCTGGGTTATTTAACCCCCTAAATCATGCAAATATGCCCAGATTATGTGCTTAATCGTTTGTTTTCAGGTTTTTAGCACTTGGATGACATTTGGAGAAAATACACGTGACTTGGGCTCATTTGGCGAAGAAACAGACAAGACTACGGACCTACACCAAAATCTCATGAAGAATGATGCAAACAGACCGTGGAGATGGCGTCGCAAGCATAAAGCGACGTCGTCGTGATCTTTCTAGTGATGGCGTCAAGGATTTGACGATGGCGTCAGGACGCAACCGACTTAAATCAGATCTAGAAGATTTGACATGGTGACGACATCACGACCATTACTTGACGCCGTTGCAATGTTTTTCCTATAAATACAATACTGATTTTAGGGTTTTAAGTGTGTAACTTTGTATATCTTTTGGGAGACGAACCCTAATCATTCTAGCAGCTTTTAGGCCGTCTTTAGGGCCTCAAAACCCTATTGTAACTGACCTTAATCCATGTTTTAATCAAGTAAGATTATTTATCATTAATCATTCAATATGTCTATGTGTTGTTTGATTGATTTATGTTCTTGCTTTCTTTATAACATGCTAGGCTAAACCCTCCTTTGTATTTAATTATGATTGTATGAAACTTAGATTGTAGATCCTTTCAATGTTGCTTCTTGTGATGGATATGCGTGTTAGGCTTTAGAAAACTAGCCATAAGATATTAAATTGGCATAGACGTCTAGGGAAACGCTAGTTTGTAGAAAGGATACCATCGGTAACAGTCTTCATACTACCTTACCCCTAATATGGTTAGTCCCTCTTAATATATTTCAATTACATTTAATATAATCTTAGGGGCCTTGTAATAGTATTCATACTACCTTACTTGTGCGTTGCCTTAACGGAATATTAAATAGACGACGGGTTCGTGTAATTCGTTCATAACTTAGGAAATACTTACACAGATCATCACAAGTGTGACAAAGAAACAGGATTAGGAGAAGCAATCTAAGGAGTAGTACATGATTAAGTAAATACATACTTTTATCATAAAATTATCACCAATAGATTAGATTATATTTAGTTTAATTAGTTAATCAAACCAACCTCTCAAACCAATGATTTTTACTGATTTCTATAAAATAAAAATACAAAAAGAATCTTCTCTTAACCCCGTAGACCTCTGTTAGATTTTGTTTGAGCCTTGCCAACCTATTCCCCTAGATAACGATAACAACCCTCGAGTCTTACCTATACTACTACAACAACGATAAGGTACGCTGCTTAGGGAGTTGTAAACTTCATGTTGAAGTCTTTATGACAACCGCACATCAAGTTTTTGGTGCCATTGCCGAAGAATAGTTAGGTTCCGACCATTGTTTAACTTAGGTCTATCGCTTGATTCCTATCAAGTGAGAATTTTATTTTCGCTATATTAGCTTTCTTGTAGTCTATTTTTTCTTTGTGCTATTTGTTTCGTAAATCATTTTCGTCAACCACCATGGGAGACGTAAACCCTATCCGTACTCTTGGAGATTACTCCAGACCTAGCCACGAGGGCTACAGGAACACCATTAAGCACCCTGAAGGGAACAATGTGGTGCCTCTTCGATCCGACACCATCCAGTTGGTGCAAAACAAATGCTCAGTTCGAGGATCCAAACCAACATCTTAAGGATTTCTTAAAACTTGTGGACTCACTCGACCTTGATGTTGCAAATAGGGAAAGAACACGCCTGCTTTTATTTCAATTTTCCCTTCGCGATGAAGCTAGCAATTGGCTTGAACGTCTTCCAGCAGGATTCATCTCCACATAGGAGGATCTTACTACTCGTTTCCTTGCTCAATTCTTTCCACCGAGAAGAACTACAAAACTCCGATTAACATCCTGATGTTCCAACAACATCAGGGAGAGTCTCTTTCTGAAGCATGGACTTGTTTCAAGGACTTACTCCAAAAAGTCCCTCATTATGGCATCGATCTTTGGCTCTAAATCTAAATATTTTATGACCATGTCAATCCCGCCACAAGACAAACCATTGACCAATCGGCCAATGGTAAGCTTCGTGACAGAAATGCCAAAGAATCCTAGACACTATTAGAGGATCTCGCCCTCTATGACAACAAAAGTTGGAACACCCCAAGGGACTTCGTTAAACCTGTCAAGGCAATCTCTTTGCCTGAAGATGTCCCGAGTACATCCGACCGTCGTCTCATCGAGCTTGAAAATCAAGTCCAACACTTGATGGAAGCTGTAGAATATATGATATATCTTATCTCACAATCAAATGACAAGAAAACTAGAGAGAGAGTGGAAGGATTGAACACTTTAGAGAGAGAAAGGAAAAATAGAATACTAGATTATAAAATGGGAAAGTGAACAACCAACTCTCTCTAAGAGGTGAAGAGGGGTAGTTATACCACACTAAGGTAGGCCACTTATTAGGCCTTGTGGGCTTTACATGGGCTTTGGCCTGTTTACCTTATTAAGGTTTCAAAAACTATACTACGAGCCTATCTTACGATATTATGGAAGTGACCGATACTTTTTGTATTCCTAACAATCTCCCCCTAAGGGAGGTCACTCCATTTTACAAAATAGTTAATCCTGGCATACTATGCTTGTCTTTAGTTTTGAGCTTGTAGTCTTTAAATTTCAATTATTATCTTGTGATATGTTATAGTGATCTTTGATTTTTAGGCTTAAGCTTATTCCTTTAAAGCTTGACTTGTATGTGAACTTAAACTTCTTTGAGATCATCAACCAAGCATAATCTCTTATCATCATCTTGTGATATTTTTGCCAACTTGTGTACTTGTGACTTTCGAACTGACATGCTCTTACTTTTCTTGAGATTGAAAGCTTAAATAAAACATCTTTCTTGAAGTTCTTTAACTTTAACACTTCGTCGCTTCAAGAAGGATGCGCGATATCAGAGTAGCGGAAGTCTTAAAACATGTACTTGAGCTTTCATGATGTCTTTATGTATGTCGATCGAGTATGAGCATGTGGCTATGAATATTGACTTGTCTTGATCCAATTGCTATGACCATCGAGATTACCTGCATGAAAGGGTTAGTGATAAACAACATATATGGACGAAAGTGGCTTTGTTACATCGTCGAATACGGTTGTAATAACCATGGTTCCCCGTTAATCAGTATAAATACTTCCCGTGATTAGGTAGAATTATGAAGAATCTCCTTGACAGGGATTCGCAGCTGTACTAGCCATTCTCATTACCGGAGCATCTCAAAGCAGACAACACGGTATGAGTGAACCAATAAGTTACTATCTTCTTGATTAAGTCGTCAATTCGGGTATAGCTTTCCTATGTCTAGATACCCTTGTGAGGCTTCCCATGGACATAAGATTGAAAATTGACATAGGAAAATCAGTCGGTGTGTTAAGATGCAAATGGTTTTTTATAACACACCAACAGTTTTATCTTTTTTTGAATTCATCCGTTAACTCATAAGCTGGACCAAATCGATATCCAGTGTCACAAATTTGATCCATATAGGATCTCACAAGTCACCTACCGCAGAGCTTGTTTGATGTTGGTTCTGGAAGGATTTCCATCGTCATTGTGAGTACTTTAGTATCACTCTGATGTTCTAGAAATATCACAAGGATAATGCGTAGGACTCTTAAGTTATTACTTGTTTTCACAGTGTGTGAGCAACAAATATTATTGAATAGTGTCCTAGTGAGATTTATGGATGATCTCTTTTAGCTCTAGACTCAATAGTGCACATTTGGTTTTAGTAATCGGATGCTGGAGCAGACTGCCACCTTTTCAATACCAACTAACTCGGAGTGAGAAAGTCGATAGAAATACTTGAAATCTTCGTGATAAATGAAGCAAGAGTCTTTTAAGAGACCTTGAGTGGCTGGGGAGGGTTGTGCATTGCGTCACTGGGTCCATGACGTCTGTCTTTAATACCAGACAACAACTTAGTGTTTCTGATAGTTTATATATTGACCCGGTTTCTACCTAAGTGTAAGGAGGGCTTCTTTCTTTTCATAGTTTATCTTAACTTTTCTTTTTCATTCTTCAACCCATTCAGTGCTTACCGAGACTTCATGACTAGTATCTTGTTGAGTTTACTCCAGTACTAGCTCCATCTCAGTCGGCACTATTCCATTTTCTCACTTTTTCTCCTTTTTATCATACCTAAGGACTTATAAATGTCCCTGTGTAGATCCCTCTGGTTTTGGCTTGATCATGGGAACGAATACCTAATCTTAACCACCTTATAACTCTAATTAATTACAGACATAATCGGTCTTTTGGTAATGTTCTCAACCTTGAAACCATTTGTAATGCTCCCCCTCAACATGTACATTGATATTTAAAAATGTTTAGCACATGAAAGGTGAAGCTTACACTTGAGTCCTTAAATTCACATCTTTAGCCATATATTTTAATCACACTTTCTCCCCTTATCAAAAATGTCAAATCTCTTGATATTTTGGATATCAAATGATTCAAATATTAATGCTTTCAGGGAAAAAATGTTCCAATTATTATCAAGCCGTATTAGGAACATTATAATGCTCCCCCTCAAATTATGAGGGAATTATATGGTGTTTGAGTACGTTAATTTGAAATTTTTTGAATTTACTAAGAAATTATTGAAATTCGTACTCAAACACTATATATGCCTATTTCTAGTTTAACACTACTTATTTACATATTCACAAGATTTGTAATTACGAGAGAATGACCTAAAATGGAGTAGGACAAAATATGACAAAGTCATATTATCCGTTCAAGCAGTCAGAAGTCTTCTCCGTAGTCTTTCCCACCAACAAATTTCTCTAAGTTTCTCATTAACCTTCTTTCAAAGAGCTGCTGATCGATCGACTTGATCATGATGCGAGACCTTTTCTTGTCTAATTTACTCCATCTTCTTTTTGGCAAGTAATCCATCCTTAGGGTGGAAGCAATATCATGAAGAACACTTCAAACATATGTGAGTGTACCGTCACAAAACTTGTAGAGTTCATCCGAGCGCATCAACCTGTTTCTTTTGAGCTTGTCTAGATAGATGATTCCTTGAGGATTGTTGTATGCACTGTATGGAGTTCTTTTGGAGATGTTGGTCCTGAATATCTCTGGCTTAGTGATATTGAGCTTCTTCTGGTAGTTTTTGACTCCCAGCTGAAGGTCTTCTACCCACTTAAGAATGACAACACATCTGGTAAACATCCACAATGCCACATTCAAGTTAAAGATGACATCTCTCTCTAGATTGGAGAGCTTCTTCTGAACTAAGAGAACAAGCATATCTTCAATATCACGCATATTAAGTCTTGAGAAGTCACCTTTCATGAACTTGTAGATCTGCTGATCTTTTCTTCGTAGTTCAATCTCCTCCAGATTCCCATAATCATATCACTTTATAAATTTAACATGGGTTACTACAATGATTCTTTTTGAGGAGAACACATCATGTTTGGACACCCTGTTGCTTGCGTATCCATAGAATCGTTGTCGTTTAGGACCTCAGTGTAAAATTTCATTGACATCATATTTATCACAAGTTACCTTCAATGGACTCCATAACGATGGAACCATGTCTTTGATGCCTTAAATATCATCATACTTAGCAGCCTTGGTTTTTGTTGTAGAAATCGTATATTTCCTGCTTTAGCTTCCATCTTTTAGATACTCGAGGTCATTGTTGATGAAGTAGTTAACAGGAACTACTTGACGACCTCGATCTTCAATCAACGGTAGAGGCTTGGTAAGGTCAAATGGATATTCCTGTCCTTCAGGGTTATTCCAGTCAAGTCGATCGGTGACAGCTTTATAACATTCTTCGAAATGGTATTCGAGTTCTACTTGGCTTCTGCATGTCTCTTTGAGAAGATTAAAAGCTGGTCCAACAAGGTGCTCTTGGGTCAGATTATTAATCTTGAGATTGTTGATGACATATGCTGAGAAGTCGATAGGAGTGCTCATCAGCTCGTCGAAAGTGAGAGGAGGTTTTTTTGCTTTGGCAATTTTACTGATCCACGTTTGTGGTGGTCTAAAATCAATTGTTTTTGTAGCATTCCAATCTGAATCTGGAGTCAGAGGTCTCTTGGGTTTCTTGTTTAGGTTCGAACCAAAAACTTCAATCTCAAACAATATTAGCTTCTGAGAAGATTCTTGAAAAAATATGGGTTAGATCCTTTTCGCTATATTAGAAAAGAACAGAAGTTCTGTGTGATTAATCTCATGTCTTTGATATTTTTTTGTATATGTAAACTATCATCATTATGGTAGATAAAGAATAAACTAGGTATGCAAGATCTATATGGGGAAAACAGTTGAAGCTACACTTTATCCTGATGGCATGCTATTGGGTTCCATCTATGTCCACTCTGTAGATCCAGATAGACATCGTACCGTATTTAGTAGTATGCTTATGTGCTCGGTATCCGGTCATAAGCTACCACACAACAGCACCTACAATGCGGTTTTCAAAACGAGATTCTTTTCGATCACCTAAATGGGAGACATTAACATGCGCGTCTCTAGTACCAAAGGTACCGATATGTCTCTGACAGCAGATTCAGACTCATGTGATTACGTGCGGATGTCTCTCAAGAGCACTAGTACGTAGTTACATCAAGAAGCACGCTCAATTCTTTAGCGTGAGAGCTTAGTTAGGCTTTGTCATCCAAGAAGCAAAAGGCACTGCGCGATTTGGTAGTACAGTGAGGCTGATAGTTGCCTATCTGGGTGTTGTGCTCAATCCTTGTGGACGCGCGATCACAGAAACTAACAGAATTATAGTTTACATTCATTAGTATTGGCCGTCTAGTACTGCGACAACAAAAGGTAATTGCTGTCTATCGCTGCAGACAACGTGTCATTCTCGTAGAGCTCTTAGCACTGTGGGGGCCATTACCAAATTTTATTAATGAGCAAGTGGAGAATGCGAGATAGTGTGAATCTATACATTTGTTCGAACGGAATATCAACTATGACTGACACTTGTATCAATACCGCCTTGCCGATGTAGAAAGATGTTAAACTTCGCTGATCGAAAAATGCTATGGAATGACGAAGAGAATTGTCGTCCCTTGGGAACTGCGAAAACGTGCGTTCTGAGGAAGAGGTCATTGAGCTAATGTGCTGTAACTTCTATGGTATGTCCTGGTGATATGTATAGTGTAGTATAAGCAAGAACATAATAAAACCCATATCAAGTTTTTACGATGTTTTTATAAACTGTTCAAAGAAAAGAAGGTTATACACATAGAGAGATATCAAGAGAAAGACGATAAATAGAAATTAAAAGAAATTAGAAAGTACAAAAATAGATTTTTTTGTTGACATGTTTTCTGCATCGATAATATTTTACGGCTTTAGAAATGTCATCCATAAAATGGGTTTTAATTTATTTTTTTTTAAGGGGTTCTGGGCCCTTCGGGGGGCGAATTGGTCGTTGATCATCCCTAAGTTTGTTTACCCAAAATCACTTCCTTGATTTTGTGGCCATCTCAGGTGGTACTGATAGTTTCAAAGAACAAAACTGATTCCTCATACTTGCACACGAAAACTTTTTACCAGATGAATTTGGCTGAGACTTGGTTGGCCCTTTTTGGATGAGCTAGACCTTTGCATTCCTCCTATTGATTTATAGCCTTTTAACCCAGCGTTCTATCACTCATTGTTTACAGTCTGTAAATAATGTTAGCATTTAGTAGTAAATATGTTACATGGTTTGCTTCATTAGTATTTGATAGTACTCCTCGATGCTTCATTTTTAAGAGCTACAGCTGTATCTTAGATAAAGAAATGAGGACTTAGACGCTCTACAGACGAGAAATTATTTTTTCTCAGAGAATGAATTAACTTCTATTATATTCAAAGAGCTTCTGTGCTATTGTACTTGTGCAAACTAAAACTCGTGCTTCCTTCAGCCTCATATAAATGTACGTGTCAGAGTGCAATTTATTTGTCAACTAACTAAGATGCAATTATTAAGTTTAAGTGAGTGTTCGATTTTTCAGAACATAAAATAATACATCTCGTAATTCATAGATAACTGGATATATTTCAGGTATTATGAGACCACTTGTTCAAACGAGAACTATAGAGTAAGAATAGAACAGATATCTCTGTGACTTTAAATAGAAAACGGAGTCGTTGCGCTTATGAGGGCATAGAGGAAATGTGCAAACTTCTCCTATTGCAACTCATTAAGGCAATAGAAAAGGTAAAGAAGGGTTTTTCAAACAATAACGGAAATTCAATATGTTATACTTAAAGTGTAGTATTAATTCTAACTCATTTGTATGAACTTAGCTCTGTTATGTGTGTTTATGTCCTTTAGATTCTTGAGAAGGCGAGGGGATCTTATGGTCTAGTCTAGCTTTAACTAAATTTTTAGGGACTAATTGTGTAACCACATTGTCTAAACTAGAATTAGACTTAAAAAATTTATTAAAGAAGATTATAAAGAAGAATTGAGTTCAGGGAGGCTTTTGTGGCAAAATAAAAGTTTAGAGAACAAAGTCAGATCTGCTCCCCCGCTTCCTTGTCAGATCAGTTTACACTGACGTACATTATATCACGCTCGGCCTTTTCTTTCCACCCTCGCGCGCGCTCATAACGTCAAATATTTCAAGAACCTGAATCGATGTGCTTACTATCAAGACTTGAGAGAAACAGAGCAAATGTGTTCCTTGACTATTCTTAAGAACTCTCTTATTAGATGTCATGTGAGGAATTAGCATCATATTAGACAGTGATTTTGTGGACAATGTTTCCTTAAAAAGTGGATATATGGTGTTTTAATTAAAGTCAAAAATGGTCTGAAATTCATACAATCTGAATGAGGGTTTTGATGCTTAAGGTAGTGTAGATCCTCGAACTTATATACACAGTTTGCTATGAGGATTAAAACGGAATGGCGCTTTGTGCTGTGATTCGCTAGTCACGAAATGCTGGTTATTAGATAAAGATAATTGTAGATGGGTCTTATGTTTAATATGTGCTGAGTCTCGCTCGCTCCTTGAATGAGACTTGAGTCTAAGAGAAAATCCTATGGCTTGTGTCCATAAATATTGTTATTTATGAGGGCTTAAGTCGACTAACCACTCGTTTCGTTCTTCAGCGCGCATGAAGTTGAAAAATTTTGATGCTCTAATTCTTATAGTTATGACTTCTAGAACGATAGCTTATATATTGATTTTGTTCTGTAAATGTGTAGTCTAGTCGCCTAGTAACTTTTAGGCTTTGTATAGAATTCTCAAATCTTTCATTTGGGAGCGTGTGTATAGATAGTCGAGTATAGGGGGTCTGAATAGTTCGTATATGCTCGTGTATAGCGGGGAGTTTATACACTCTGCATATAGGTGTTAGATTTATGTTCCTTATTAGCTCGGCAATCTATGAATAAAGCCTTCGCCTATGTGACGGGTATTTATAACTTCCCTATATGCGCAGCGCATGAGTGGCAATTGCACTGATAGCCCTATAAACGTGACGATGTTGTTACCACTTCCCTCAACTTTTTTTCTATTCGGGCATCTATAGGCGCCAGCCGATTTGATACTTCACCTTAGCGCGTGTGATTTATACACATTTTCTTGTCAGTGCGATTTATTTGTTTTGTTGCATTTACAATAAGGATATAAGCCTGAGTGTATACGGATTAGATTGTTTTCTAGGTGGTGTCGAAGTTTATAGTATCAGGTAGTCTAGGCGTAATGTTATAGTAGAAATCTTATGAGAAAGAATGTTTTGCCTAAATTTTTAGCTAAGTAGTATGTAATAGATCCCCCCTCCATTCTCCCCTCCTCCTCCCGCAAGGGTATTCGTCTTTTATATCATTATAGATCAGTCGCTAAAATGACTGTGTTTTCAAACCAATTGTTGTAGTTTGTGTTGACCTTTAAAGTTGACTTTCTATTACGTCATTATTGCTTTCTGTGTTTTTGCATTGTAGTGCCATGAGCAATGTGTATTTAAGTCAGTGTTCTCTCGTGAAGTATTATAAGTTTGCTTCTCGAGATAAGGTATATCCCAATTGTATGTCCAAATAAGTCAAATAAGTTGATATCTAAGTAATAGTGCTTGTGTAGCTGATCTGAGATTGTAGATAGGGTTGTCTTAGCAGAGAACATGAATACCAATTGCCACTCAACGAGTTGCTCTCGACATTGACTGGGTTTGGCTCCTGAGAACTAATGAGCCTATAATGAAGATCAATGTATGCGCAATGCAATATAGAACGTGAGCTTCTAAAAAGCCCACAAAGAGGAGGAAACATATGTGCAAGTTGGGTTGTAAGGTTCTCCTATGCATATTCATGACATCTCTGATCAATGTTGCAAGTACCTGAGTGTTATACTCATGCTTCCTACTCAAAAAAATAATTTCTTAGAAAGAGATCACACAGACTAAGGAAGATCAAAGATACAAATGCATACCGTTCAAGTTGGATAAGAAAAAAGTTAGCCAGAATGTGACGACGTGAATGATAGATGAGGAAAAAACACCAATTGATTTATAACTAGAAAGTGGGTGATTGGGGGGGCGAAAAGATCAAGAGTATGGGGTGGAATAAAAAAAAGGAAGGGGAAGGGACTTGTATTGCGCCAAGTGAGAAAACTATCAAAGTCATTGAACCTAAGGCGCGAGGTGGGCTGCTCGAAACAAATGATCAAAGAAACAAAAAAGTTGGGATGATAAAAAGGGGTGAATTAAATGTGGTGACAAAAATACGGTCGCGTGTTGGGCTTGGTGCATGGATGGGTGCGAGTTAGAAAAAGATTGAGCTTCATTCACGACCACAGCATACAAATGTGTCATATGTTGCAATCTCTTTCCCTTCTTCTTCGTGCTCTGTGTCTTTCAAGCCTTGACGTGTTCTCTATCTACTTTAATATCAAGTTTCATTTAATCCACTCGCGGACTCTCTGGTTACTCTGGCAAGTGTCGATCTATGCTCTATCGTGCAGTTACCACAGTCAGATCATAAGAAAGTGTCACCAAGGACATTGGAAGTAACATTTGTTGCTACGCATCCTACTATCACGGGTGACTCATGTCTGCTGATCTCAGATCATATTAGTTGACTTGATTCAAGACTATGTGCCGACGCCGGTTCAAGAGCTCAGAATCTTGTAGGTGGATTTATATGTTACAAACAAAGAAAGAATGTTGACTTGTTGCTCTTTACTAGGAGAATAGAATCTTTTATGTTTCAAGCTGACAACAGAGAAAATAAGTTTCTCACGTAAAGAGACATGCCCTTACCCAAGATTCACTAAAGTTAATCATCAATCATTTCATCTCTAAGATAAAACTATCTATGAGGAACTAGTTAAATAATTCAATACAGTTCGTAATGATACTAATGTTAGGTTACAGTGAAGTTTTTTTCAAAAATAAGACGATAAATATATGGAGCTTTTATTCCTAAGAGATGATCAGTCAGACATTAAAGATTAATAAAGCTACACGAACTTATTTGACTTTTAACAATACAATCACACGCCAATAAAATCAAACATCCCCCCCCCCCCCCCCCCCCCCCCTAAACACTCCATAATAAAACCAGACCCGCCTCCATACAAATAAACTAAACTGTCCCCAACCTCTCTCTGTCAACCTCTCTACTCCCATCCTCTAACACAAAACACCATATACCCCCCCTATAATACACCTCTACCACAAGTTATATAAATAATAAAGCTCAATCACTCCACCCACTTAATATCATCTTCAACCTTTAAACATTCAAACCCCCAAAATCATCATTCCTTATAAATGATATTCTCCCCCCCAAAACACATTCATCTCCACACCTAGTCAATCGTCTATACCTCAACCCACACTCAATCCCTCACAGCCTTGTGTCATTCCTCAACAACAACTCTACATCCCCTGTAATTCACTTATAATAATAATTTAACCCAACCCATTATTCATATATATAACAACCATATCAATCCCACATAATCACATATCAAATTACCACCTACCCTATACTAACCTCAGACCCACTACCCACACCCACATAACTCACCCCCACACACACACAACCTCTAATTAGTGTAAATCTAGAAGATGGAATGATGACCAGACGATGACAGCAGTAATGCAATAGACGATATGTTGGAAAGTTGAAGAGAAGAGTGGAGACTCAATCGAAGCCAAGTAGCCAGTGTGAAAAGATACCTATAATATACTGATACAGTAATTATGAGTAACTCCCTATCTACAATCAGTAATATAAAGTCAAGAAATCCACCTCTACTCATACCTCCAACCTCAGCGATACCGTACAGATACGTACTTTCAGTATAAATATGAATTCATGATTGATGATTGAAGAGTATAGAGGAATTGTATCAAGGATGAGAAGGAATCTAAAGGTTGAAAGTGACACTGAAGCACGAAGTAAGAAAGGAAGAAGAAGGACAAGGAAAGATGCAAATATGACTGCGCTGATGCTGGTGTGTTTGATAGCACACTCAACAGGACAACCACATATGTAAAAGTCAAGTTACGGATGGAGATTGTTTGAAGCATTGTAATGCTGACAATGTTTCTAAATTTTGTGTTTATTTTTTGTATGACACCATAGATTAGGATGGGAATAGAAGACTGGAAGATAGTTCTATTTGTATAAGTTTTCTTCTAATCCATCTGACTTTGCCTCTATCAATTTCGGAACATGGATAAAACACTCTACTTGTTGATGACCACTAATGAGAGTACGTTCGTTTTCCTTTTTTGTTTTTGCGATTCTCAGTCGAGTCAATGAATTGTGTGAATGATTGTCCTAGGTTTTTTGTTTGATGAACCAAGTTAAAATAGTATCTTGCAGAATAAGAGAAGTCCTTTTTCTACTTTCACCATTTACTTTTGTAAATACAGTTAATCCTGGAAACTTTAACGGCAGTTGCACCAAAACCAATCATTCCTTTGACTATTTCTAATTACTTAACCTCATCTTCCACAACAGTTTTGAACACCAAACTCCAGCTCTAACAATGAAAAAAAACTAGATAACCTCAAAAGTCTGCATATGGTGGTAATGCCCATATTAGCACAAGACTTGCTTGGTGTGATTTTTAATTCAAGAGGCTTTTCTTTTTGTTAGGTCTCAACATAACACTACATAATTGAGAAAGGAAGAAAAAAATAAAAAGGGAAAAAAAAGCTCTAGCTGGTGAGGAAGAGATACGGAGTAGATCTTGTATTTGAGGAAAGTCTGCGGTAAAAGATAGATATCCATCAAAGATGAAGTCCAAGAGTCAACTTCTAAGATCCTACCAAAGGAGTATTGAAATTCGCCACTCCTTGTGATCAAGGCACCATTACTGAATCACTTGAGAATATCATCTTGGCTAAATCTTCTTC
Source organism: Tanacetum coccineum (assembly GCA_026074375.1). Taxonomy (NCBI): domain Eukaryota; kingdom Viridiplantae; phylum Streptophyta; class Magnoliopsida; order Asterales; family Asteraceae; genus Tanacetum; species Tanacetum coccineum. Next base: position 33,360 of record BQNB010001191.1, read on the forward strand.
TCAACTGAAATCTACATACGAGGCTGCAGCGTCACTCATAGAGTTTGAATTGAAGAAGATCCTTTTAGACAAGATGCAGAAATATAAATTGTATCGAGCAGCTTAAGAACATAGAGATCTCTATGATGATAACTCTACAATGGACTGGTCAAATCCTACAAGCTTGACAAGGATCTCTTTGAATCTTATGGTAATGCATATTCGTCAATGAGAGACCGTGAAGACAAGGACAAAGATGAAGACCCTCCGGCTAGATCAGACCAAGGGTTGAAAAGAAGGAAGACAAGCAAGGATACTGAACCATCAAAAGGCTCTAAATAAAAAAAAATCAAATTCAAGCTCATACAAAGGCACCAGGTCTCAGCCAAAATCATCTGGTAAGTCTGCGCAAGCAGAGGAATCAATATTTGAGGCTGCAGACGCCGAGATGCCATAGAATCAAGGAAGTGATTTGGGTCACACTGATGATCAACCCAATGTCGAGGCTGCTTTAAAGCATGACTGGTTCAAGAAACCTAAAAGACCTTCGACTCCTGATCCTGATAGGAATGCTAGAAAATCTGTTGACTTTAGACCGCCTCAAACCCGGTTCAGCAGAATTGCTTAAGCAGAAAAATCTCCTCTCACTTTCGACGAGCTGATGAGCACTCCTATCGACTTCTCAGCGTATGTCATGAATAATCTTAAGATTGATAATCTGACACAAGAGCACCTTGTTGGACCAGCTTTTAATCTTTTCAAAGGGACATGCAGAAGTTAAGTGGAACTCGAATATCATTTCGAAGTGTTATAAAGCTGTCACTGATCGACTTGACTAGAATAACCCTGAATGACAAGAATATCCATTTGACCTTAGCAAGCCTCTACTGTTGATTGGAGATCAATGTCGTCAAGTAGTTCCTGTTAACTACTTCATCAACAACAACCTCGAGTATCTAAAAGGTGGAAACTCAAGCTGGAAATATACTCCTTCTACAACAAAAACCAAGATGGCTAAGTATGATGATATTCAAGGCATCTAAGACATGGTTCCATCGTTATGGAGTCCATAGAAGGTAGCTTATAATAAATATGTTGTCAGGGGAATCACACACTAGGGTCCTAAACGACAATGGTTCTATGGATACGCAAGCAACAGGGTTTCCAAACATGATGTGTTCTCCATAAAAAGAATCATTGCAATAACCCATGTTAAAGTTATGAAGTGGTATGATTACGGGTATCTAGAGGAGATTGAAGTTCAAAGAGAAGATAAGAAGCTCTACAAGTTCAAGGAAGGTGACTTCCCAAGACTTAATATGCATGATATTGAAGACATGTTGCTTCTCTTGGTTCAAAAGAAAATATCCAATCTACAGAGAGATTTCATTTTCGACTTAAATGTGGCATTGCGGATGTTTACCAGACGCGCTGTCATTCTTAAGCGAGTGGAAGACCTTAAACTTGGAGTCGAAAGCTACCATAAGAAGCTTAATATCACCAAGCCAAAGACATTCATATCTGACATCTCTGATAGGACTCCATATACTGCCTACAACAACCCTCAAGGAATCATCTATCTAGACAAGTACAAAAGAAACAGGTTGATGCGTTCAGATGAACTCTACAAGTTCAGTGATGGCACGCTCACATCTATTAGAACTGTTCTTCATGATATTGCTTCCAACCTGAGGATGGATTACTTACCAAAGAGAAAATAGAGTAAATTAGATAGAAAAAGGTATCGCATCAAGATCAAGGCGATCGATAAGCTATAGCTAGAGAGAAGGTTGATGATGAGCTTGGAAACGTTTGTTGGTGGGAGAGATTACCGAGAAGACTTCAGGCTGCTTGAACGGACAATATGACTTTGTCATATTTTGTCCTACTCCATTTCAGGTCATTCTCTCGTAATTAATAAATCTTGTGAATATATGAATATGTAGTGTAGACTAAAATTAGGCTTATATAGTGTTTGAGTACGAATTTTCAAGAATTTCTTAGTAAATTCAAAAAATTTCAAATTAACATACCCAAACACCATATAATACCCTCAGAAATTGTGAGGGAGCATAAAAATATTCCCAATACGACTTGTATATAATCAAAACATTTTTTCCCTAAATTATTTTCATACATATTTAAATCAATTGATATCCAAAATATCAAGAGATTTGACATTTTTGATAAGGAGAGAAAATGTGATTAAAATATATATATAACTTGTAAAATGTGATATAAAGGACTCATGTGTGAACTCCTTCCTCGTATGTGCTAAACATTTTTGGTTATCGATGTACATATGCAGGGGGAGCATTTTTGAAAAGTAAAACCATCGAGGTACTAAATGTTTTGATTTATATCAAAGTACCTTGATCAATGTTTTTTCAAATGGTTTTAAGGCTGTGAACAATACCAAAAGACCGATCATGTATTTAATTAATTGGAGTTATAATGTGGTTAGGTATAGGTGTTCGCTCCCACGATCCAGCCAGAACTGGAGGGATCTAACCAGGGACATTCCGTTAGATAGAATAGAAGTCCATATGTAAGATATAAAAGGAGTAAAAGTGAGAAAAAGGAATAATTCTGACTGAGACATAGCTAGCACTAGAACAAACCCAACAAGGTGTTAGTGATGAAGTCTCGGTAAGCATTGAAGGGGTTGAAGAATGAAAAATAAAAGCTAAGATAAAGGGTTAAAAGAAAGAATCCCTCCTTACACTTAGTGTGACACCCTGTAATTTCCGTTCATTAATTTTAGAGCCGATACCGTGGATCTCAATTTGAAATTTTAAACGTTACGTTACTTTTACATTAACGGAAGTTTCTCTGCTTTTATCTGAGAATCGTCTCCGAAAGCGAACCGGAACACCAAACATTGTAGTATTTTAGCAATAGTCACGTTTTTATATATTTAAGGCAATATTTAAAATTTCATAATTTTCGGTGATACCGTTATTCGTTTCGTGACTTGCGTAAATTATTTTTTATTTAAAATGTAAGCATATGCATGGAGGACTTGGAAATTAAATCATACAAGAAGCACGAGCATCTTAAAATATTGAAAACCATTTGGTCCCCCCCCCCCCCTCTTTGTCTTGTTCGTCCAAACAAACACCCTATGTGAACCTTGGAGGCCAAGTTGAATTTAAAAAACAATAAGACAAGATACAACTATCATTTTTGTCATAGAATCATTGTGATTAGGGATATACATATTTGGTCCCCTCTTCCTCCTGTCCTAGCCCACGGCACACACGCACAAACACACTTATTAGTGGTGAAGCAGACTTTGCATATATATACCATATTACATCTCATAGTTTCATTCATATTTCATACACACTTAACATTTGAGTTTTCTCTTCCTCTCTTGTCTCCCTAGTCCATGAAAAACACACACACATATATAAATCCATAAACTTTCCATCTTTGATAAAAAAACTCTTGAAGATTTGTCGAAGGTTTAATCATTTGGGTATTTGTTAAACAACGTTTGTGTTGTTTTAGTCTTGTTCATCTTTTTAAAAACCTTCAAACTTTATAAGTCTTCAAATCTTTTAATAACTTGTACTTTCATAATTATCTTGATGTATACATACTAGTTGTACAACTTATTTTGTAAAAACAAAGATTTTAAAACTACATAAACCTCAAAATGTTTATGCTTATGGTTCGAAAATAATCAAAAAATATAAGGAAAGTATAGTTTTTGGACATGGTTTATTTTTGTATAATAAAAATGTATGTTATATGCTTATATATTTCGGCTTATGTTAATAAGCTTTGGAAAAGCTTATTTGATTATTTTGAGCTTAATGGGCTTATATTTGGTTTGGCCCAAATAAGGTAAAGAAAGAAGAAGTGATTGTTTAGCTTATTTGGTTTCAGCTTATATTTATTAGCTTATTTTCTAGCTTATCTTGAAAGGACAAATGGCAAACTTATTTGGCTTAATAAATAAGCCCGAATATGTTTTTCTTGTGCTTTTAGCCGCGTCCCACATACAAGGCCAACACCACGAGCTTATCATTAGAGCTTCTTGGTTTCGGCTGATTTTATTATGGCTTATTGTGAGCTTATTGATAACTTATTATTAAGTCGCGTGTTTATTATTTAATGTTTTTGCTTATCGAACATATGGATAAGTAAAACTACATTTTTGGACTTAACGGTCAAGGCCCAACATAAATTCAATACACACAAGCGTAAAGCACGGTTACTTATTGGTAACTTACTAATAGCTTATTTAATATGTACACTTAGACGCTAGATAAGCGTTTAACTTTATTTTGAATCGTTGGACGTTTCGAATAAATAAAATTAGGCTTTTGCCTAAAAGCCTCATAAAGTTCCCAAATGTCTTTTCATTAAATAGTAAAAGGTTGGTGATGAATGTATAGTATGGAGATATGAAAAGAGGATTGAAGTGATTTGAAAATGGCTTGTTAAATAAAGTCCTATGACTTTAAGAAAACGTTAAATACAACGGTCATCGCCGGACAATTTGTACAAATTATCATACTTATAAATAACGAAAACGCACCATGATAAAACTAAATATCTGATAATTTTATAAGTGACTGTACAATATATTAATATAAATATAAAAATATTGAATATATACTATATATAATATAGATATATATATATATATATTATATTATTATATATATATATAGGGTCACTTTATTTTCAGCACCAATTTTAATGCGAGAACTGACAGAACTCATATAGACCAATCAAATTTTTTTAATTATCAAATATTTCTAATTAATTCATAAGGGCATAATAGTAAAAGACACTTTCCTTATTTTATTTTTATTTTTTACTTAAATCCCGTTTTTAAAGCTTTCCTTAATTTTTGGAACAATTTTTTCTTTTTGCTTTTTGAGTATGAATTTTTTTCAAAAAGTCATGTGCATTTAAAAATGGTGAAGTGCATTAATGTTTTTAATATCTTATAATTTAAGATCTTCAAAAAAATTACTTAAAAAAATTTACTTTATTTACATGGTCGAAAACACGTATGTGCATGTATGTTCTTTTAAAGAATGTATTTGTGTGTTTAGTGAACAACTTTTAACTTTCAAAGAAAATAATAACACACAATAACATTAGCCTTTAATGAAACAAACAAATATTTTATTATACAAGTTTTATAATTATATAACATTCCATTTGATTATAATACATAAAATAAGAACTTATTACAACTCAAAAATTCAAATTGGAATAACAACGATATCTCCCGTGCACATGAGTGTTTTTGATTTTTCATCATCTTAATTAAGCTCACATCTTCGGTTTCTTCATCACCAGCTATTCTACATCTATTATTTTTAATAGAACATCCATCCTAATGAATCATGTATAACCACCTGAAATAATAAAATAAAACAAGAAAATTATTTTTTAAACTAAATTACGGCTAACCTTAAAACATATATACATACCTCTTTCATTGATTATATATCAACCATAAAACACATATGCACACCCCTTCGATAATTTCATATAAACCTTAAAACATATATGCACACCACTCAATTGATTTTATATCGACTATAAAACCCATATGCACACCACTTATATGAACCTTAAAACATATATGCACACCCCTCAATTAATTTTATATCCCATATAACACATATCCACACCACTTTAATAATTTCATATGAACCTTAAAACATATATGCATACCCCCTCAATTGATTTTATATCGACCATAAAACACATATGCACACCCCTTCAATAGTTTCATATGAACCTTAAAACATATATGCACACCCCCTCAATTGATTTTATATCGACCATAAAACACATATGCACACCCCTTCAATAGTTTCAATATCAACCTTAAAACATATATGCATACATCTTCAATTGGTTTTATATTAACCATAAAACACCTATGTACACCCTTTCAAGTTTCAACGATTTTATATCAACGATACAATACATGTGCACACCTTTTCAACAATTTTACTCATTTACTCCGTACTTAACTAATGGTCATAACTCATAACAACATATTTACATCATGATCTTATTTTCTGAAAATACATTGAAAAATCTTCTTTCTTCTTTAATCGAGTTAATTCATGTTCATAAAAAATGGTCTTTAGCCAGACAAAAGCATATGACCATAAAAGATGAAACAAAATTGTGATATTTACCCCACACAAAAACAATATCTTTTGTATTATTAAGAACCGTATCTTGAAACATATTGTTAAAAGTTCAACAATTTTTTAAACAGATCTAAAACATTGGTTAAAGTACAAATAACCTATTATTGACTTTGTCGAGACCACATTCACCACACACGCATCTTGCCGGCGACAAAACGCAACATACACAACTTGACAAAGCAGTTGTTACAAGATCGAAAGTTCTGGGATCATAGATCCCGCCGGCGAACCACCATCCATAACTATAAGATGTGCTATATTTGTTTTCGAAACATATGATTGTCTCATGTACACCGCATGACCTTCCTTCTCAACAATGACCATTCTCTTCTACACCGCACACCAGGCTACCTATTTTCTAGCCTGTTTTTGTTTTCGAAACATGAGATGTGGCATCGATAACCATAAGATGTGCTATTTTTGTTTTCGAAACATGAGATGTGGCATCGATGAAGCATGATGGTGATAGATGTGGATCGATGAAGCATGATGATGTAACATATTTTAATTGTGGATCGATGATCATGGTGTTGAGGAAGATGTAGGCGGCAGTTAGATCTTGTGGAAGGGAGAGAGACGATGTGATGGTGAGAGATTTTAGAAATATGCAACTGATTGCAGATGCTATTTTTAGGGAGAGTTAAAATACCTAATTTGCCCCTAACTTATTTATTTTTCTTTAAATAAGTTGTAGATATTTTCTAAAATGCCATTTTGCAATGATATATTGTACATTATGTATTATTAAGAGTACAAAATTTGGTGATGTTAAATAGTTAAAGTGCAATTTTAGGATGAAATATCAAATGCCAAAATGCCCTTACAATTAATTTTCCCAGCCAAAAAAAAAAGTTTTCCCTTAAATTACAAAAATGCCGATAACTGCATTGATATATTGTTACTTATGTATTACTAGAGTAAAAAGGGTGGTTCTTCGGTTCATTTCATTAAGAATGGGAGTTTCTGAAAAGAAATCTCACTATAATAATATATATATATATATATATATTATATATATATACGTACAATGTATATATAAATATATATCTTTACTTAGACATTTATATGTATATAATATTAATATACGTACTCTTATTTACTCAATTTACTTACGAAAATAATTTAACTATTATACGATCACAAGCGTTAATTTTTAGAAATATATTAACAAAAGTACACTAGTATATGCTTATGCATTATCCGCACTTCTGCGCTACTCCGATATTAAACCAAACCTTCATTTCATAGGTTGTCTGTACGAACTGTCGTTCGTTATCGTGTGATTTTATTCTAGACTATTCTTCTTTGATTCACCAATCAAGGTGAGTTCATAGCCCCACTTGTAATTATTTTGAATAATTGTTTTATAACTTGTGGTGAGAAACATTGCTTGCTTTTAAATCTGGACACAAATACTATACGTGAGAAATTCCCCGTTTACGTGTTGCCTAAGTAGCGTTTAGACCACTATTGCCTGAATTATCATGAATAGTTAATCATCTTTAACCGACTGGCTGGTTAAGTGAGCGCGGGTGAATAAATAGATCTATTAGGACTAATTATCCCTATCCGGGTAAGAAGCACTTACTAGTTTGAGATTGCCAAGGACTAACAGATATATGTCATGTCGAAACTAGTTAGGTGGTCTTTGGTCGAACACCTGAAAGGCAAGCCTTTATAACACTGTACATGCTATCTTTCAGTATTAGCTTTAGTGCCATGAGCTTAGTGCAACGTAAATGCCTCTTTATGTGAATTTGTATCTCTTATAACTGTTGCATACGTTTTTATAATCTTGTGGTCCACATCTAATACGTTTGAACAAAACCTATGAATTCACCAACTTTATGTGACGTTTTAAGCATGTTTTTCTCAGGTGCTTAGCATGGACGTTGTTGCTTGGCTATGTGAAGTCTATTTGCCCGAACCGGTTTACCAGAAATTTATCTATGTCTTTAAATACCGTTGTTGAACTTATTTAAGCTACCGCATTTTAACTTTTATATCTTTTAAATTTGATCAATGTAAAACTTATTAATATTTTGAATTTATGCAACAGTGTTTATTTTCCAAACATACCCTTAGAGGTCGTTCCTTATGCTTACACGTGAGATCTCCAGTTGACGTCACGCCCCCGGACAATAAATCGGACGGGACCCTGTTGGGGGTGTGACAGATTGGTATCAAAAGCCAAGGTTATAGAGAACCAGGTAGTATAAATTAGGTCTGGACTATAATAAGTATGTGATCCTACGTGATTATATGTGCCTTACGTGATTTTACATATATGTAATATGTATATGTACTATGTAATTAAATACTAAGTATAACTAATACTACTATAATTATATTGCATTCTTTTTGCAGTACTTCATTCGATGGTTTATTCATTCACTCATTCATCTATGTATTCATTTACCCATTCATTTATTTGTTCATTTGCCCATTTGATCATTCTTTTTTGCATCATGCATGGTTGATATAAAGGATATTTATATAAACTCTTTCTTATGCAGGTCATGGCTATCTCTATTATTTCAGTTTCATTATATTTGTCTAAGGACAGTGTGGGGACACCTGTTGGACGAGTTATCTTGTTTGGCACTATTCTCGACACTACACCTTTTGTGACTTCACCCACTACCCATATTGATACCACACCGATACCTATTGTTTCACCCACTATACCACCATCACCCGATTATACACTCGTATCACCGAATTATTCACTCGCACCTGATATAGAGTTTGATCCATCCGAGGATCCATCATCAGATCATATACCACCACTACCAGCTACTTTACCATTTCTTTCATCGACCGATGATTCTTCAGACAGTGATATACCTGATACATCACCATCACCTACCCATGGTATACCATTCACTGAGACTACCCTTTCTACCCAGAGTATACATGTTGCATCTGGTGCACTTCGATGTCGAGTGAGTACATGGTTCTTGCACCTGACAGCCTATTCCACATGTCGACCATACCACTAGCATCTTAATGAGCCGATACACATGATGACTGTGAGGAAGAGGGTCGGACCATTACCTACTCATCGTCTTGCTATGAGACGTTCAGTTGATTACTCTTCTTCAGATCATTTTTCTTTAGATGATTCTTCGAGGGATTCATCATCGAGTTCATCATCAGATTCTTTTGCAGATTCTTTATTTGATTCTGCATCTAGTCGTTCATCTTTTGATCATTCATCACCTATACCATCATCGGGTATGAGACCTAGTCATCATTTATGTTCATTGGTACCGAGTATTCATCGTTCATCTACTGCTATTTCTAAAAGACCAGCTCATGATTCTTCTTTTGTGAGTCCTTCTCGCAAGAGGAGTAGATCCCCTACTGTATCTGTATCATTATCTTCACCTACCCTTGGAGCATTGTCTTGTGCACGTGCTGATCTTTTACCACCACCTAAAAGGATTAGGAGTCTTGAGACAACTACAGATTTTAGAGGATGTTGGGTAGGAAAGTTTGACCATTTAGTACCTAGAGAGACTGGATTGGGAGTTGACTTTATGGATGAGAGTTCTGAGTCATCTAGGCATAGAGGGACTAATTTGTAGATGGATGTTGAGGTTGTGAGGAGCGATGGGATTGATATTGACCCTGAGATTCAGGCAGAGATTGATGAGTGTTTCGCTTATACGGATGCTCTTATAGATAGAGAGATTGATGCTAGGGGTGGTAGTTGAGACTATTGATTAAGAGGAGATCGATATGGGTGTGAGAGGCCTAGTTGAGGTTAGAGTTGATAGAGTTACTCACCCAGTGGTAGCTGAGGATATTCCTGAGCCTGCTCAGGAGGGAGCTGTAGAGGTCATGTATGAGACATTGGGAGATTTAGTTCAGAGGTTTCATGATCATACTGAGGAGATTCCGGTTAGTCGTGTTCAGGTTATTGAGAGTGTCCAGAGGGATCAGGGACACAAGATCATAGCGACAGGACAATAGAGTGCTGATATGTTAGAGAGGATCGAAGAGCTGGAGCGGGATAACAGGAAACTTACAGACATGATGGATGTTGTAATTTAGAGAGTTGCCCGGTCTCAGCATAGGGAGTTGCGTGTTCAGAGGGAGATGAGACAGATTTGGCATTTCAGATTTTATGACTATATGAGGATTGCTAGGCTTGATGCTTATGCCAGGAGGCATTTGGGTTACCGTTCTTAGATTGTTTCTTGATTATCCTAGTGTTGACCCATTGTGCCTAGTAGTAGGTAGTTATTAGGGATTTGTAAATTCAATATTTTGGAACCGTGTTGTTGCATTTAGTATTGATGATATGAAATCAAATGTTACCATTCTATGTTTGATATTTTAACCTAATGATATTTTCTTTTGCTTATTGCATACTACATTATTACTAAATTGTGGCATTATTATGAAGTTATTCTAATTTTGTATTTTCGTATAATAATACTTGCTATTTTATTCGAACCTCGTTAACAATCTCGCATCACCACAAAATTTCATCGTGTTGTGCATTGTTATGTTGTAGGACAATGCCTAACACTTGATCTGGAGCATCAAGGACATGTGAAGGAATTTGTAGTATATTGGAAATCATAACACAATCAAGGATTGGTGTGTAGGCCGATTTCTAGAGAGAGAAAATAGGAAGTTCTAGTGAGAGAAAATCACTTAGTGTGTGTTTGTTATACAATGAACATCCAACCCCTTTCCATGGCTGAGAGGAGGTTTAAATACATGAGTTATTAGTGCCCTAAGTGGGCTATGGAGTGGGCTAACATGTGGGTAAAGACCCGGCCCAACGCCATAAGTCATACGGTAACTAAATGATAAATATTAAGACTACGAGCTAACCTATGCTAGACATAACACGGGGTGACCGAGTCTTTTTCATGATCCTAACAATCTCCCCCTAAGGGAGGTCACCCTAGAAAATACAATTTGAATCCTAGCATTATATGTCTTGGACTTTTGACTTTAGCTCGTAATCTTTGATTCTTCATTCATTGATCTCTTTGTACATAGTGAGTAGTGATCTTTCAACTTTAAGCTTGAACTTTTTCCTTTAGGCTTGTCTTTGAATGTAATCTTGAGCTTTCTTAAGATCATCAGCCAAAGTAAATCTATATTCATCATCTTGTGATCTTTTGCCATCTTGCATGCTTGTCACTTTTGTGCTGACATGCTCATACTTGTTGCAATCTTGAAAGCATGACTTTATGCTCGTATTACTTCATCAATTTAACTTGCTAACAAAGAAGTTGATATCAGAGTTGCGGAAGCTTTAGGTCATTCCTTCTTGATGTTGTAAAGGCATTGAGTCTTGAGTATGAGCATGTGTCTATGAACTTGATT
>BQNB010001191.1:49838-144906 GCA_026074375.1 Tanacetum coccineum
TTCATTTATATCTTGATGTTTACAAAATTAGTAGACCATTTCCACTAGTCACTGCATCCAATACATAAAAGTACTACAAACCAAGTTTGACCATACTCAAAAGCAACAACCATAAGACATAAATCCTATTACATAAATCCTAATATATAATATTTTCATTCATTACTAATGTCAAATGAATTCTCTGCTGTTGAACCTGTTTCATGTTCATCAAACTGAAATGGTTTTTTCCATTTGTTTAAAAGGATCCTCTGTAATGGTCTTCTCAGTCTTAAACCTCTTCTCAAAATAGATTCTTAAACATTATCTTTCATTTGTGCAGGTTCTTAAACATTATCTTCCATTTGTGCAGGTTCATCATTTGCATTAGCAGGTTCTTGAACAAGTTCTTCCTCTTGAACATTCTGTCCAGAATCTTCATCTTCATTGACATGTTCTTGAACATTTGCTTCTCTAATAGGTTCTTTCATGTGCACAGGTTGTTCCATCTGTCCTAATATGCATTTGTAGGATCTGCATTTGCTTCCTAACAAGATTGCATTACACATAAGCTAAATGTTTGATACACTTATAAACCATTAAATAATTTTAAAGAAAGCAAATAATTACCTCATTTTGTCTACTACCAATAGCAGTTGCATCTATTCTCATCCTCTTTAGTGCACTTGTTGCACTCTCAAACCCACTATGACCACCCGTTTTCCCCTTTACTTCTTACTTCCTTTGGTGGTGGATCAATTGTTTCATTCTTGCATCCTTTTTTATTATGCCCTTTCTGATAGCAGTTGCTACAAGTAATAGTTCTTCCAAATCTGGATACCCTTTGAGAGTTGGAAACATTTACCTCACTTGGATGCTTTTGCCTTTTGCCTTTAGGCCTGCCTGGCATTGTTCTCTGCTTAGGAGGCATTGGAGGTGGAAGTCTACTTTTAACCCACATTGATTGTCCACCAACAGGTAAAATGAAATACTATAACTGTTTTGCCATGCTCTTTTACTATTGCATTCAGAAACACCATCAACATGATCCTTCATAAAAAATGTATAGGCTGCTACACCATGGATACAGGGTATCCCAGTCAAATCCCACCGTCTACATGTACATTTGTGAGTTTCCAAGTTTACACCATAGCCTTAATTTAGGTTCCTAATCTTAAACTCTCTATAACCACTAGGATACACTTCCCACAACCTAAGATAGTCTTTTAATTTTTCAAGTTCTTTTCTAACATATGGGGTTATTATATCAGTTAATCCCCTAGCTTTATCAGACATTATCAGTAACCTTTGCATCAAATAAATCCTAATATCTACAAGCATGGTAATAATAGGCTTTACTTCTTTGATTTACTATTACAACATGGTAACTTTTACAAATTACATTCTTAAATGCCTCACAACTCCTATCCATCTGAAAGAATGCTCTGCTCCATGTATTTGGGTCCCTTTCTACCAACTATTGATGAGACTTTTCATTGAGGTTCCTTAGTAGTATCCTTTTTCTCATCAAACACATGTTTTAAAGTAGCTGAAGCTACCCCCCAAAATAAACTTTTGAAGTGAAGTCCTGGCCAATTTTTCTTCAAGTTTGCATAGATGTGTCTGGCACATAATCTATGTTCTGTCAATGGTAACCATTCCTTTACTGCTTCTTTAAGACCCTGTCCAAAATAAAACAACAAGACTTGTCTAATACAGATTACAACATGATGATAACTTAGCTAATACCTTGTGCCCATCTAAAATTATAGTCACAGTAGCTCCTCTATTAAGATTCAGGTCATCACCAAGAGATACAAGGAATCATAACCAGTTGTCTTTATTTTCCACAGCTACTACAGCCTATGCAATCAGGAACATCTGTTTATTGACGTCTCGGCCCATAGCTGTCAACAACTCTCCCTTGATAGTCCCTTTCAAGAAACACCCATCCACACAACCACTTTTCTGCAACCCTCATTCCATCCATCTTTCAATGCTACATCAACATAAATACACATATAACTATACAGATTAACAATTTTTGAAATAAGATAATAGCCTTGCAAAATGTTAAAACTAACCTTTAAAGCAGACATAGAACCTTTTAAAGTAGGTTTTACTACTTGAGACTTCATCAACATCATGCTTAACAGTTGATCCGGGGTTGGTTTTTAATAATTGGTCTTTGTAGTCTTATAGTTTACCATAATGTTCTATTAACCCACATTCAAAATCATATATAGCTCTTTGTTTTGCCCTTATAACTTGTCTTAAGCTGACATTGATCAAGAATTTCTCCCTAATAAAAGCTTGTAAATCTCTATAACTTATCTTAGGGTTAATAACAATCTCTCTAACACAATGCCTTGCAATCCACTTGTACGTCACCAATGACCCAAAATCAAAGACCCTAGCATAATTATGTTTTAGAATTAGTGTCTTTATCTGAAATGATGCCTAATTTTGCATCAATAAACCCCATAACTAAAACTTGTAGACATTATCTGATGTTTTCCTTTTAGTTACTTTCTCAGAAGGTGACTTTGACAGCTTAATTCCTTGTTTAGTCCACTTCATGTTACCCTCTACAGCTTTCTCTTTACAAGGTGGCTTTGATAGCTTAATTCCTTGTTTAGTGCACTTCTTGTTACCCTTTACAGCTTTACTACCCTCTACAACTTTCTCTTTACCTTTACCCTCTGCAACTTTTGTTGATAACCGTTAGCTACACCATAATTAGCCAACATAATCTTCATCTCTTCATGGTCTATAAATTTCTTTCCCTAAGATGGGAACCATATCTTTTCCAGGGCTGATATGGATCATGATCAGGATAAACTATTCCAGGTTGTACTTTGTAAATAGGATCCACACTTTGATCCTCTTGTTCATCTTCTACAAGTGCAAGTGCATTTTCATTCCTTTCATTTGTACCAAATGTGTTCCTAGTGTTTTCTTAGGATCTGTTTTGCATAACCTATTTAAAAAGGGATCACTTGTGCACCTATTTGGTATGATAACTTCATTTATATCTTGATGTTTACAAAATTAGTAGACCATTTCCACTAGTCACTGCATCCAATACATAAAAGTACTACAAACCAAGTTTGACCATACTCAAAAGCAACAACCATAAGACATAAATCCTATTACATAAATCCTAATATATAATATTTTCATTCATTACTAATGTCAAATGAATTCTCTGCTGTTGAACCTGTTTCATGTTCATCAAACTGAAATGGTTTTTTCCATTTGTTTAAAAGGATCCTCTGTAATGGTCTTCTCAGTCTTAAACCTCTTCTCAAAATAGATTCTTAAACATTATCTTTCATTTGTGCAGGTTCTTAAACATTATCTTCCATTTGTGCAGGTTCATCATTTGCATTAGCAGGTTCTTGAACAAGTTCTTCCTCTTGAACATTCTGTCCAGAATCTTCATCTTCATTGACATGTTCTTGAACATTTGCTTCTCTAATAGGTTCTTTCATGTGCACAGGTTGTTCCATCTGTCCTAATATGCATTTGTAGGATCTGCATTTGCTTCCTAACAAGATTGCATTACACATAAGCTAAATGTTTGATACACTTATAAACCATTAAATAATTTTAAAGAAAGCAAATAATTACCTCATTTTGTCTACTACCAATAGCAGTTGCATCCAGTCTCATCCTCTTTAGTGTACTTGTTGCACTCTCAAACCCACTATGACCACCCGTTTTTCCCCTTTACTTCTTACTTCCTTTGGTGGTGGATCAATTGTTTCATTCTTGCATCTTTTTTTATTATGCCCTTTCTGATAGCAGTTGCTACAAGTAATAGTTCTTCCAAATCTGGATACCCTTTGAGAGTTGGAAACATTTACCTCACTTGGATGCTTTTGCCTTTTGCCTTTAGGCCTGCCTGGCATTGTTCTCTGCTTAAGAGGCATTGGAGGTGGAAGTCTACTTTTAACCCACATTGATTGTCCACCAACAGGTAAAATGAAATACTATAACTGTTTTGCCATGCTCTTTTACTATTGCATTCAGAAACACCATCAACATGATCCTTCATAAAAAATGCATAGGCTGCTACACCATGGATACAGGGTATCCCAGTCAAATCCCATCGTCTACATGTACATTTGTGAGTTTCCAAGTTTACACCATAGCCTTAATTTAGCTTCCTAATATTAAACTCTCTATAATCACTAGGATACACTTCCCACAACCTAAGATAATCTTTTAATTTTTCAAGTTCTTTTCTAACATATGGGGTTATTATATCAGTTAATCCCCTAGCTTTATCAGACATTATCAGTAACCTTTGCATCAAATAAATCCTAATATCTACAAGCATGGTAATAATAGGCTTTACCTCTTTGATTTACTATTACAGCATGGTAACTTTCACAAATTACATTCTTAAATGCCTCACAACTCCTATCCATCTGAAAGAATGCTCTGCTCCATGTATTTGGGTCCCGTTCTACCAACTATTGATGAGACTTTTCATTGAGGTTCCTTAGTAGTCTCCTTTTTCTCATAAAACACATGTTTTAAAGTAGCTGAAGCTACCCCCCAAAATAAATTTTTGAAGTGAAGTCCTGGCCAACTTTTCTTCAAGTTTGCATAGATGTGTCTGGCACATAATCTATGTTCTGTCAATGGTAACCATTCCCTTACTGCTTCTTTAAGACCCTGTCCAAAATAAAACAACAAGACTTGTCTAATACAGATTACAACATGATGATAACTTAGCTAATACCTTGTGCCCATCTAGAATTATAGTCACAGTAGCTCCTCTATTAAGATTTTGGTCATCACCAAGAGATACAAGGAATCATAACCAGTTATCTTTATTTTCCACAGCTACTACAGCCTACGCAATCAGGAACATCTGTTTATTGACGTCTCTGCCCATAGCTGTCAACAACTCTCCCTTGATAGTCCCTTTCAAGAAACACCCATCCACACAATCACTTTTCTGCAACCCTCATTCCATCCATCTTTCAATGCTACATCAACATAAATACACATATAAGTATACAAATTAACAATTTTTGAAATAAGATAACAGCCTTGCAAAATGTTAAAACTAACCTTTGAAGCAGACATAGAACCTTTTAAAGTAGGTTTTACTACCTGAGACTTCATCAACATCAAGCTTAACAGTTGATCCGGGGTTGGTTTTTAATAATTGGTCTTTGTAGTCTTATAGTTTACCATAATGTTCTATTAACCCACCTTCAAAATCATATATAGCTCTTTGTTTTGCCCTTCTAACTTATCCTAAGCTGACATTGATCAAGAATTTCTCCCTAATAAAAGCTTGTAAATCTCTATAACTTATCTTATGGTTAATAACAATCTCCTTAACATAATGCCTTGCAATCCACTTGTACGTGACCAATGACCCAAAATCAAAGACCCTAGCACAATTATGTTTTGGAATTAGTGTCTTTATCTGAAATGATGCCTAATTTTGCATCAATAAACCCCATAACTAAAACTTGTAGACATTATCTGATGTTTTCCTTTTAGTTACTTTCTCAGAAGGTGACTTTGACAGCTTAATTCCTTGTTTAGTTGACAAGCTCTAATTTACCTTGTTTAGTCCACTTCATGTATACCCTCTTCAGAGTTCTCTTGTAAAATCGCGTGAATTGATAGCTTATATTCATTGTTTAGTGCATTCTTGTTACCCTTTACAGCTTACTCTACCCTCTACAAACGTTCTCTTTACCTTCTTTACCCTCTGAAACTTTTTTTAACCTTACCCTTTGAATACATTCTCTTTTACTGCCTTCTTCTTCTAACCTTTACGTGACATACATTCCCTCTTCAACATTTCCTACCACTATACAAGCTAATGATTTAATAATCAGTTCCTTTTTGTACCTAGAAGTTGATATGCGTTAGACTACCGCCATAGTTAGCAGCATCATAATCTTCATCTCTTTTTGGTTACTTAAATTCTTTACATAAGACTCGAGAAAACAAATCTCTTCCTAGGGCTGGGTTTGGATCATGATCACTATTCCAGGGTGTGTACTGTGTAAAATGAGGTCATCCTACAGTTGTTGATATCTATCCTCATCTTCTACAACGTGCATTACATACACCATTCATTTGCATCCAAATGTGTTCATTAGTGGTTTTATTACGGGTCGATTTTGCATTACCTATTTGAAAAGGATCACTTGTGCATTCTATTTGCGTATGATAAACTTCGCTTATTCTATAATTTTATGGATTGACTTTTTTTTCTTCCAAGTTCAACAAAGTCTGGATTTTTATTTCATCTTAATTCACATTCATCCTCATCATAATCCTTCTAAAATCATCTTAGCTTTTGGAAACCAAGGATCCATGATGTTCAACATATCTGGGAAGAAAACTAGAAGGGGGTGATTTAACTTTACCGCTTTTTAATTTTAATATTTAAAATTTGTTTTTTAAAACTTAGTTTCATCTTTTTTGTGAATTAATAACTTGCACAATATGAACAATGTAAATAAGTAAGAAGTACTAAATAAAAAAGATAAGAGTTAGAATGATCAAACCGCAACACAAGGATTTTAGTTGTTCGTTACGATTCTTTTCTTTCGGCCTACTTCATTCCGTGGAGAACCACAACTCGGAGAGTTTTCTTACTTATGTCAACAAGCTCCCTTATGCGTGAGAAAAACCGTACACATCGTTGCTTATATCAATTTCCGACACATAAGTAGATGTCGCAGTTTATTCTTAAGCTAGAATACAATCTATCACAAACAATCTCTTCACGACTTAGTTTCACGAGTTCTATAACTTCCAATTACTTCACTCAACTTCACTACACAACTTATTTTATCACACCTCGGATCATGAATCTACAGCAACTTCTTTAATCTTCAACAAACTCACACTCTTACACCATTTCTTTCAATTTCACAAATTCACATACCCTATCACAATCACAACTTATTCTCACTCACACTACTTATATCACAACTATCTAACACTATATAAAAAGGACCAAGATCTATACTTCATACTCTTACAACAATCACCAAATCCTAACTTATACGTTCCATACTTTATCAAGATTTACAAAAGATTTAACAAAAGATTTACAAGGTATTGATATGGCAATCCAAACAAGATAATCGCAATTTGAATTTTGCGGGTGTAATACTTCTTCACTAGATGATGGAGCAGTATTCATTCTCTTGCACTTAGCGGAATTAAGCTGGGAATCACTTGGAAAAACAAAGCTAAATGGATTAAATGGATCAAAGGATTTTTGAGAGGATATGAAGGCTAATGTTTTAAGCAGGAAGAGATAAGTGCAAAAGGTGAGAAAAATGTTGATGGAATAGGTACTTGTATTTATAGGACAAGAAGGAGGAGCGGAATCTATGGCCGGCCCCTTAAATAGGGTGCCGGCCCCCTTCTTATAGATAAGGGGGCCCGCTATTGTATTTAAGGGGGCCCACCCCTTTCAGACGCTCCTCTCTTTTTCGTCCTATCCACAGGGGAAGGTGTTTATGGACTTTTTTCTAGCCTTTTTAGGTATCGAATATTTAAAATTCCTATATGTTTATTTTGAAGAAAACAATTTCTTTTAAATGTAGAATCTGTTTGTACAGTTTTATAAAAACATGTTTACTGCATTTTATAAAGTTTTCCTTTGATCAATTAAATTGCACTCATGCATTTGTTTGATTCATTCCTTGGAGTGATAATAAGCTTTTGAAATATGAATAATTTACTACTAAATACTTGTTTACCGTTTGATTTCTTTAGTAGATCGTTTTTATATTGTGATGATCAAAAACGTAAAGATGGTGAAAAAATATTTTAAATGTTTTTACGGCATTATATCTTTTATCAAAACAATCTCCCCCTTTTTTGATTGATTACTAAAATTTATAACTCATTTAAATGTTAAAATTATTTTAAAAAAAGTTATTTAGTGAGTTATATGTCCTTTTCTCTTCATTTTTGTAGAATTTCAAAAAGCATCGTTCTGAAGGATTGTAGTTAAGTCAACAGAATAAATGCTCCCCCGTTGTTGTCGTGCTCCCTTGTTTCTGGAGGGACACCAAGGAATCGAGCTTATTGTTTTTGGCTACAATAAGAGGTATAGAAAACACATACAACTATTTCTAAACTTGGACGCAAGAGGAAGGAAAAAATTGACAAGTAGACAAGGCAAAGCATCAAAGCGAAGAGATACTTCATTTCAATTTAAGGCAATGTGTGTAAACCACACACAAGCATAATAAAAAACAAATATGCTTTACGGAGAATATTCTGTACTCAAGAAAAATCTCTAAATAGTCAAAGAGGCTTATTTTTTACTTGCTTGCGACACAAATAAGTTGTTTTGACTGATTATTTGTAGGACAATTATGAGATTATTTGTTTGATTTATGGAGGAGTTTGGTGACGGAGGCGATTGTGGAAAGGGTGAGTCTCTTTGTAAACCCTAGGTGGGGATCGAGTGTGTGAGAAGATATTCAATCCATATTGTATACTCTCATCAAAGCAAGGATTTGTTTGTGGTTGTAGATGATAACCTAGGGGGCAATATCCCAATATAGGGTTTTCAAAACCTTGGTCACTGTGATGGAGTGTGTGTCATAGGTTGGAGAGTATTGGATGAAGTGGGGATGTTGTTTTGATTGTTGAGAGAGATGCAATTGCTGGAAAAGTGTGTTAGGGTCTTGTAGTTGATTGATGTCATGCAATTAGGCTTTCTCTTAACGTTGGAGACTAGAGTGATGTGTGTTGAGAGTTTGGTTTTTGTTGAGTGTGATTGTCACTTTGAGGTAGAAATTGATGTGTGGAGTTTTATGTGGAAATAATGGAGTGTGAAATGGGAAAGTAGAGGATGGTGAAAAATCTAGAGGTGATGTGGAAGTGTCCTTGATGTGAGGATTTGGTAATGTTTGATTGGGGTGATTGTTTTTATTTTGAGATGTTTCAAGGTATGAGGACGTGATGGTTTTGGTATGGTTGCAAGTGGAAATTGAGCTACACTTTGATGCTGTTTGCGCAAATGTTTGTTTTCTTTTCTCCAAAATGGGTGTTGCACACTCATTTTTGGCTACCCTTGATGGTTTGGATGTGTGTTTGTTAGTGAGATGTGCTCATTGGTAGGATGATGATGATGAAGAATGGAATGAAGGATGTATTTATAGTGAGGGGAACGTTCAAACTAAAGGAAGTTTTGAGCATTCAAAGGATCAATTCTATATATATGTTGTTTGGGGGGGGGAGAGTTTAGGGAATAAACAGCTGGCTACAAGACTAGGGGTGTTTGGTTAAAAGGAGAAGAAAAGATATTGTTTTCCCGTGCATGCCTAGGCCGGTCCCCTTAAACAGGGGCCGGTCCCTTTAAAATTAAGGGGGTCGCCCTTTATGAATTAATGGAGCCGCCTACTGGCATTTCCCAGATTAAAAAAAATTAATTTTTCTCAAAAAATTTGTGAGGGTTTCAGTTTTGGTGGTTGATTTGCAGCAAGTCTATCCTTTTATGGCAATTAAGATATTTTAGCACATAACAATTAAGCATTGCATAGTTTTGGCATGTAGACATATAAAGATAAGAGAGGAAGGCTAAACAAGATATAATGCACAAAAAGTTTACTTAGCAAGAGGATTAACAAGATAAACCAAACTTTTGTGCAAAAACTAGTGTGTGCCTAAATGCAACAAATGTGGAGTAGTGATTATTTCGACACTAAGACATGTAAGACCTAAGAAATAATCCAAATGCTCCTTGATTTAATTTTGCTCAACCAAGATTGTCAAGAAATATATATTAGATTATATATTTTTTACAACAAGTAAGAAAGCATTATGCATATGAAAAAAAATATTTTTAGCATATCTCAACAATATGTGAAAATTAATTTTCATGTGATCCTAGTTGTGAGAAAGACTTTCTTTAGAAAATAAATGAGATGGGACTATGTGTAATGAGATATGCATTTAGATAGAGGAATTTGTAAAAGGTTTCATATAGGTTTTTCCCAATTTTTTTTTTGTATTTTTGTGCAAAACAGAAGCCTAGACACAGAGAGAAGAAAAAAAAATTCTGTTTAGTGGGTGGCCCCCTTAAAGTCTGGCCGGCCCCCTTAAAATTAAGGGGGCCGCCCCTTATGAATTAAGGGGGCCGCCACCTGTTGAGAAATTATTTCTCAGATTTTTGACAAATAGTTCATTATTAATTTTTAGTGCTGAAAACTTAGTCAATTTGTTCCATCATTCCTAGACCTAAGCGTAAGTAGTTAAATGGTTCACGTTTAAGTGGCTTAGTTAGAATATCGGCTATGTTGTCTTCCGATGAGACCTTTTCTAAAGAGATATTCCCTTTTTGAACATTATCACGAAGGAAGTGGTGGCGAATTTCTATGTGTTTAGTTCATGAGTGTTGAACGGGATTCTTACTTAAGTCTATAGCCTCTTTGTTGTCACACATTATTGGAATATTGTCTAACCTAATGCCATAGTCTATGAGAGCTTGTTTCATCCATAGTGCTTGTTGACATGCCTTTCCGGCACTAACATATTCCGCTTCGGTTGTGGAGATAGCAAGAGCGGTTTGCTTCTTTGAAAACCAAGATGTTAAACAACATCCCATGAATGTGCAAACACCACTAGTGCTCTTGCGATCAACGTAATCTCCCGCATGATCCGAATCCGCATAAACTATTGTTTCTATGCCGGATCCCTTGGGATACCATAATCCCAAATGCATAGTGCCTTTAATGTATCGGAAGATACGCTTAACCGCTTCTAGGTGAGAGGTTTTGGGATCCTCTTGAAAGCGTGCACAAAGGCAAACACTAAACATGATATCGGGTCTACTTGCCGTTAAGTATAATAAACTACCTATCATGCCTCTATATTTGGTATTATCTACGGACTCACCTTCTTCGTCCCTTGTGAGTTTGGTTTCCGTAGACATGGGGGTTTTCATTGGCTTAGAGTCTTCTAGTCCAAATTTCTTAAGCATTTCCTTAATATATTTTGATTGATTGAAAAATATTCCATCATTTAATTGTTTTATTTGTAATCCTAAGAAAAAGTTTAGTTCCCCCATCATACTCATTTCAAACTCATCATGCATGATCTTGGCAAAGTCATCACACATTTCTTGACAAGTTGATCCGAATATAATGTCATCAACATATATTTGGACGATAATGATGTTGGAGTCTTTCTTTTTAGTGAAGAGAGTGTTATCTACCATTCCCATAGAATAATTATGTTTAATAAGAAAGGCTTTTAGTCGATCGTACCAAGCTTTTGGAGCTTGTTTTAGACCATAAAGAGCTTTCTTAAGTTTATAGACATAATTAGGTTTTGCGAAGTCAATGAATCCCGGAGGTTGTGCCACGTAAACCTCCTCATTGATAACACCGTTAAGGAATGCACTCTTCACATCCATTTGGTATAACTTAAAATCTAGTGCACAAGCATAAGCTAAAAGTATTCTTATGGACTCTAGTCTAGCTACGGGTGCATATGTTTCATCATAATCAATTCCTTCTTGTTGATTATAACCTTGGGCGACCAACCTAGCTTTGTTTCTTGTTACGACCCCATTTTCATCGAGTTTATTTCTATATACCCATTTTGTTCCTATAATGGTCATATCCATGGGATTTGGGACTAGTTCCCAAACATCATTTGTTATAAATTGATTTAGTTCCTCTTGCATGGCCATTACCCAATTTTCATCTTTTAGTGCCTCATTTATATTTTTAGGTTCTATTGTTGAAATAAAGCAAAAGAAATTGCTTTTCTCTTGAGCTTGCGACCTAAGTGTTCTTTGATTTAGATTACCAATAACATTTTCTAGGGGATGACTTTTAGATTCTTTAATGTTTATTATTTGATTATTTTCTAATGAAATGTCTTCAAGATCATTGCCTATGGGTTTTGTTTTACTAACCTCAATAGCTTCTTCTTCGACTAATTCATCATCTTCCAATGGTGATGTTTTAGGTGGAGGAGGAGTCTCATCGAAAGTTACATTTAATGATTCTTCTACTTTCATTGTTTGTTTGTTAAGTATTATGTAAGCTTTACTATTTTGCGAATATCCTAGGAAAACACCTTCATACGACTTTGGGTCGAACTTGGTTAGGTAATCTTTTGTATTAAGAATAAAACATTTACTTCCGAATACTCTAAAATAGTTAAGGTTTGGTTTCCTTCCTCTTAACAACTCGTATGGAGTTTTTCCCAAAATACGTCTAATAGAAACTCTATTAATTATATAAGTTGATGTATCGATCGCATTGCACCAAAATTTTTGAGGAATGGATTGTTCATTTAACATGGTTCTACTCATTTCTTGTAAGGTGCGATTTTTTCGTTCTACTACCCCATTTGATTGTGGAGTACGAGGAGCGGAAAAATTGTGAGATATCCCATTTAAATCACAATATTTTCCAAATTGTACTTCATTATCAAATTCCCGACCATGATCCGTTCTAATTGATACAATAGAACATCCTAATTTGTTTTGGATCATTTTGCTAAATATTTCAAATTCTTCGAAGGCTTCGGTTTTATTTGCTAAGAATCTAGTCCAAGTGTATCGAGAATAGTCATCTACAATTACTAAGGTATAACGATTTCCTCCATAGCTTCGTATGGCGGAGGGGCCAAACAAATCCATGTGAAGTAGTTCTAAGCATCTAGTTGTTGAGACTATATTTTTGGCCTTGTGACTTACGTGAGCTTGCTTTCCAACTTTGCAAGCATCACAAAAATGTTGGTCGTATTTAAGTTTAGGTAGATTTCTAACTAATTCTTTAGACGCTAATGATTGAATTAGTTGCATATTAGCATGACCTAATCTTCTATGCCATAGTGTGGAATTTTCGTCTAATGTTGCAAGGCATATTTTGTCTTCCGGTTTATTTCCTAGTTTCATTACATATAATCCTCCTTTCCTAATTCCTTTACCTATAACTTTTTCGTTTTTGATTATTTCGCTATCGTGTTCGGTAAATATTACTTTGCATTTATTATCACATATTTGACCTATACTAAGCAAGTTATAAGTTAAGTTATCTACGTGCTCAACATTTTCAATTATTAAGGAGTCTTGAGAAATCGTACCTTTGCCTATGATTTTACCGCGTAAGTTGCTTCCGAAATTACGTTACCTCCGTTGTATGCTTTCGTATGGAAGAAATTAAACTTTGATTACCGGTCATGTGTTTTGAACATCCACTATCTTTAATCCATTCATCGGGTTCCAAGTTTACTCCTAAGCATATTTCATCGGGCGCTTGAGCTACAAGGCAAGCTTCATCTTTAGTCTTTTCCACCTCATCTTCTCTCCACCACAAAACCACATCCTAAACTAACATAATATCTATTGTTGCAACTCTCATCAACCCTCAATCTCACCAAGAACATGATATAAAATATAAACATAAAGTTGTAACAAATTTTTGCTTCCATTTTATAAAAGATGTCAAAATATAAGTTTATTTCTTTTGTAAAAATAACACAAATACATGGATCTTTATGAGCAATCATAGATCTATAAGAATAATAGATAAAACCAAGCAAAGATTAAGAATAACTTACAAATCAAAGAGAGCAAGTAGTAAAAACACAAGATCTACACCCACAAACTATAGATCTATAAAAACCCTAACAAATCTTGCAAACCTTAATTTTGCAAGTCTTGAAATCTAAGAACAAATGCTTTAAAACACCTTAGATATAACTAGAAATGAGCTTAGAACACTTGGATCTTGAAGAAAATCAAAAGATATGGATTGAGTGTGTGTGTGTGTGTTGGCCGTGAGCTGGAGCAAGGAATAAAGAGAGAAAAATTTTTGTTGGTGACAAATGAAATGATATGAAACCCTAAGTATGCAATAGGTGATGTATTTATAGGCAAATGGCTAGGGTTTGATGGTTTAAATGGTGCATACAAGTGACCAACATACACCAAAGGTGTGTGTGCTTAGGGTTCGGCCGAAACTAGGTCCAAGGGACCATTGTGGTTCAAATTTTGATATCTTGGCTCACAATATGCATAATATCATTTCTAGTTGGTCAAATGGAGTCAAAATGCATACAAGAGATCACATGGAAGGCCAAGATAGAGAAGAGTGCATGAGAGTGACTCCCTCATGTGTCACTTTCATGCACATGCATGGTAAAAATTCAAAATAGATGCTTGCTTTATTTCAAGCTCCATGGTGATTTTTGCTTACACTAGGGTCCATATGTTCTTTATTATTCTTAATTTTAATATCGAGCACATTTTATTTATTTTTTTTTTTTTTATATTCACCAAGAAGGGAACGAAATTTTGTGCTCTAGGATATAAATATTATCAATTATTTGAGTTTACACAAAAAAAGATTTCGAGTTTCCGGGGTTCCGTTTGGTCAAAAACGCGAAAAACGCAATTTAACGGATAAAACTATAAAATTAATATCGAAAGGGTTTAAAAATCACGAAACACTCAAGAAAGTTAAATTAACTCATATAATGCCTAAATAAATTAATAATTGATGCCGGAACGCGTCCGATGACGTTTTTCAGTTTTACGCGGTTTAGCTTCCCGGTAAACTGCCAGATTTAAACGTAACGCATAATATTCAAAATAAATGACCGGAATGGGTCAGAATACTAACCGGGAATTTACGGGGTATGACATCCTTTCCTTGTTAAAAGAGTTTTGTCCTCAAAGCTTAGGATGTAGCTTGAGATGCAGATGTAGGGTTAGCAAAAAGGTGAGGGTACTTTTTCTTCATTTGGTCCTCACGTTCCCAAGTGTACTCGGGACCTCTTCTCGAATTCCAATGGACCTTCATGATTGGAATGTGAATCTGCTTCAAACGTTTAACTTTGCGGTCCATTATCTCGACCGGTTCTTCAATGAAATTGAGCTTGTCGTCGACTTGGATCTCGTCCAACAGAATAGCGAGCGGCTCGTCGGATAAGCACTTCTTAAGATTTGAGACGTGAAAAGTACTATAAACATGGCTTAATTTCTCAGGCAGCTCAAGTCGATATGCAACAGTTCCAACCTTGGCAAAAATCTTAAAAGGTCCAATATAACGAGGGTTTAGCTTTCCCTGTTTGCCGAAACGTATCACGCCTTTCGAGGATGATGGAAGTATTCTTCTCTTGCACTTGAGGAATTTAGCTTGGATCACTTGGAAACAAAGCTTTATGAATAAATGATCAAAGGATTTAGAGAGAATATGTGGGTTGTTTTAAGCAGAAAGAATGAGTGCAAAAGGTGAGAAAAATGTTGGGAATAGTCTAGTATTTATAGGACAAAAAAGGAGGAGCGGGGTCTATTGCCGGCCCCCTTAAATAGGGTGTCGGCCCCCTTATAATTAAGGGGGCCGCCCATGTAATTAAGGGGGCCGCCCCTAATTCAGACGCTCCTTTTTTGTCTTATTTAGGGGAGGTGTTTACTGGACCATTTCTAGCCGTTTTAGGCTCGAAAATTTGAATTTCAAAATGTTTATTTTGAATAAAACATTTCTTTTAAATGTAGAAAATGTTTTGTAAGTTTTATGAAAATGTTTACAACATTTTATAAAAGTTTGAGGTTGAATACAAATTTCTTTTGATCATAAAATGCATAAAGCATTTATTTATTCATACCTTTAAGTGATGTAATTGTTGAAATGAGAATTTACTACTAAATACTTGTTTACGTTTAATTTTACGTTGAACGTTTTTATATTTTGTGATTATCAAAACGTAAAGATGTGAAAAAATATTATTAATGTTTTTAGGCATTATATTTTATCAACATGTTCTCCCATTTCCATACTGGTATTACAGGTTGAACCAACAAACCGGATGGTTTTTGGTATTCTGCTTTAACCTTTGCACAAGTCATGCATTTACCGACATACGTGGCAATCTCCGCTTTCATGTTGGGCCACCAGTAAAGCTTCTTCAAATCTTGATACATCTTGTCCGATCCAGGGTGGATCGAATACTTTGACTTATGCGACTCGTGCATAATCAAAGCTCTCAAATTACCAAGACAAGGTATCCAACTTCTATTCTTTAAACACAACGTTCCGTCGGCACGTGGCTCCAGATTCTTAATCATGCCACACAAATCTTCTGCTCCATAGTTCTCTTCCTTTCTCGCCTCAACCTGAGCATTCAAGATCTACACAGGGAGGTTTAAACCTATTGTCATAACCAAAGCTCGAACTCGTAGTGGCTTAGGTCTATTCTTTCTGCTCAACGCATCTGCCACCACATTCGCCTTTCCCGGGTGGTAACGCAACTCACAGTCATAGTCACTCAACAGCTCTAACCATCTACGTTGTCTCATGTTCAACTCCTTCTGATCTAGGATATGTTGCAAACTCTTATGATCAGTGAACACAACGCACTTCGTGTCGTAAAGGTAATGTCTCCACATCTTCAGAGCAAATACCACAGCTCCCAATTCCAAATCATGTGTCGTGTAGTTCTTCTCATGGACTTTGAGTTGGCGAGATGCATAAGCTATGAATTTCTCCTTCTGCATCAACATTGCGCCTAATCCCTTGTGAGAAGCATCACAATATACCATGAAGTTTTCACTTCCTTCGGGTAATGCCAAAATTGGTGCACTACACAACTTTTGCTTCAAAGTCTGGAAAGCAGTTTCTGCCTTTTCACTCCAATCAAACTTTACGTTCTTTTGAGTCAGCTTCGTCATAGGCCTGGCAATCTTGGAGAACCCTTCGATAAATCTTCGGTAGTAACCGGCAAGACCAAGAAATTGATGAATTTATGTCGGAGTCTTGGGTGATTCCCACTCCTTGATTGACTCAACCTTCGCAGGATGAACGTGAATGCGTTCACTATCAATCATGTGTCCAAGAAATTATACCTTCGACAGCCAAAAGTCGTACTTCGAGAACTTGGCGTACAATTTTTCCTCCTTGAGCAACCCCAAAATCAGCCTAAGATGTGCATCATGTTCTTCCTTGGTCTTGGAATAGATCAAGATATCATCGATGAACACGATCACAAATTTATCTAAGTATGGTCTGCATACCCGGTTCATCAAGTCCATGAATACTGCTGGCGCGTTGGTTAACCCAAAAGGCATCACTTGAAACTCGTAGTGACCATAGCGGGTCCTAAACGCCGTCTTAGGAATATCCTCGTCACGAACTCTGAGTTGGTGATAACCAGACCTCAAGTCGATCTTCGAGTACACACTAGATCCTTGCAATTAATCAAACAAGTCGTCGATTCTCGAAAGTGGATATCGATTCTTCACAGTAAGCTTGTTAAGTTCACGGTAGTCGATACACATCCGAAAAGAGCCGTCTTTCTTTTTGACAAACAAAACCAAAGCTCCCCAGGTTGAGGAACTTGGTCTTATAAACCCTTTGTCAGAAAGTTCTTGTAGTTGGGTAGACAATTCTTCCATTTCCGACCGTGCTAATCTGTACGGGGCTCGGGCTACAGGTGCAGCACCTGGGACTAAGTCGATTTAAAATTCAACTTGTCGTACCGGTGGTAATCTAGGTAGGTCTTCAGGAAAGACTTCTAGAAAGTCTCGTATAGTCGGCACGTCTTCGAGTCGCTTCTCCTTCGACTCGTCTTTGTTTTCTTTCACCGTAACCTGTTCCAGAAATAACTGACAACCTTTCTCCATGTATTTTTGGGCCTTTACACATGATATAATACTCAACGTTGATTTCTTCTTGTCACGCTTGTCTCCTTGAACGATCAGAATTTTGTTTTCGTAAGGAATACGCACTATCTTCTCGTCATAGACAATCACTGCATGATTCTTAGCTAACCAATCTATGCCGATGATAACGTCAAAACTACCCAAATCTATGGGCATCAGGTCGATATTAAATGGATGCCCTAACAGTCCTAATGTGCAGCCTCTAAGTATAGTGCTAGTTTCTGAAGTTCTTCCGTTGGCTAGCTCGACTGCGTAGCTAACGTCTAAGGCAGAGGGAGTAATATCTAACAGCGTACTAAAAGCATTTGATACGAAACTTCTATCGGCACCCGAATCAAATAACACATAAGCATGATGATTGTTGAGAAGGAACGTACCCGTGACAGTGTTGGAATCTGGGTTAGCGTCACCTCCTCCTAGGACATATGTTTTGCCTCTTGCATCGGGAACCCTTGCCTTGTTCCCACGGTTTTGGTTCTTGAGTTTGGGACAATCCTTCCGATAGTGTCCCTGTGCTCCACACTCAAAGCAAGTAACAACTCCCTGATTCATAATTTGACCTCTCTGGGTGGAAGTAGTCACAGCCATAGCAGTTCGGCAATCCCTTGCCAGATGCCCAGTCCTCTTACAGTTATGACACTTAACAGTACACTGTCCTCCGTGGTGTAGCTTACACCTATTGCAGTAAGGCAATGTACCTTCATACTCCTTCTTCTCATTGTTGCCAGCCGCATAGGCTCTAGCAACATTTCGACCTCCAGTATTCTGTCATTTAAAGGGTGGTTGCTGCCCACGGTTGCTTCTATGGTTTGTGTCAAATCTCCTTTTGTTCTCTGTGTTTCTCACAGCATAGCCTTGCAACCTCTTATCCATCAAGTTGTTGGCAATTCGGACAGCATCTTGTAGTCTTGTAGGTCCTGCAGCAATCACATTTCCTTG
Source organism: Tanacetum coccineum (assembly GCA_026074375.1). NCBI lineage: Eukaryota > Viridiplantae > Streptophyta > Magnoliopsida > Asterales > Asteraceae > Tanacetum > Tanacetum coccineum. The sequence goes on from BQNB010001191.1 coordinate 68,452, forward strand.
GATATTATCGGGGAGACCTCCAATAAATTTCTCCACCCGATCCTCTTCCTCGGGGACCATTTTGGTACACATCATGGTGAGTTCTTGGAACCTTTGAGTGTAAGTAGCCATGTCGTTGTTTTTCACCGACAAATTCCACAACTCGGTTTCCATCTTTTAGATCTCATTTCTCGGGCAATACACTTCGGCCATCAGCTTCATCAGCTCTCTCCATGACAAAGCGTATGCAGCATCAGTTCCAATGGTTCTCTTGTGGGAGTTCCACCAGGTTAATGCATTGTCGAGTAAGGTGCAGGTGGCATACTTCACTTGATATCTCTCCGGACAGTTACTGATGTGAAACACAGTTTCCATCTTTTCACTCCACCTTATCAAACCAACCACACCTTCAGTTCCTTTAAAACTCAATGGTTGGCACTTCATGAAGTCTTGGTAAGTACATTCACGAGCAACCGGCTTATCGCCTCTTCCATTCACATTGTGGTTCTCATTACTGACACCGTTGTCGCCTCCATCGTTTCCATTTCCCACACCATTTCCATTACCATCTCCATTACCATCTCCATTACAATCTCCATTACCATCTCCTCCTCCATTTTCATTCCCATTTCTGAGTCTAAGGTTTTGGTTAACTTGGTGAGCCTCTAGAGCTGTGTTCACACGTTGATTGATCATCTCTTCAATTGCGGCGTGGGTCATTCCGGAACGAGTGTTAGTCATTGTTCTACATTACAAGACACAACTCAGGGTGAGATTCGAAACGAATGCGCGATTATTAGGTAGCGATAAATTAATACATGCTATGAAGTAAAATATAATTGCATCACATTGGCCAAAACGAATAAATAACAATATAGAAAAATAAGCGAGAGAATCAAAACAAGTTTTTCATTTCATAAATAAAAGCATAATTCGATTACAACCAAATCCAAAATAGGTACATGATCCACAATCATTTACTGCTAACATCTAGACCTAACCACCAGTCTAGAGTCCTACATGGTCATGGTACTACTAGTCTAAGGGCGAAAACCAAAACGCCTCTTAAGATACGACTCCATCCTTCTAAGTCTCCTTTGAGTATCATCACGATCCCTACGTATCTCACGGAACTCCTCCTGGGAAAGAGACATATGAAGACGAAGACTGGTCACACGATCCCTCTTAATATCCAACATAGCACGAACCTTGAGGTTCTCCAACCTCAAGCTATAAATCCTCTCGGCCATCCTAGCTCTGTCTCCACTAGCTGCCAACTGATCGGCCTCCAATCGACCCTGAACAATCTCGAGCCCAACAATCCTATCAATACAAACCTCAGACATATGATGGTAAAAGTCACGCACAACATCACCCAAATCAATTGGTATATCCTCGAATGACCTAACAATGCCATCTCTAGTGCCCGAAGAACCAGAAGAATCCTCTCTAACAGGCTCCTCACTCTCTTTAACAACCACTGGTACCGACCTCGGGTTGACACCTACCTCAATCGTATCTCTAGCACTAGTGTCAGCCTCATGCTCCTCTATGTCATCCCTAACATCCCTAGGGTCACTCTCAACACGATCTCTAACATCATCCCTATCACTAGCACCTAACTTCATATCAGGTTCAGCCTCTATAGGATCAACCTCAGCATCCTCCCATGCTTGTCTCGGATGAATGTGAATCCCTGAACCTCTTACGAGGTGATGAGATATCAGCACGGGTAGGAGCCAATGATCCTGTAACTGGTGTAGATGATGGTACCGAATCAGCCGGGGACCTACATCTCTTGCGAGATGGTCCAGAAGAATGTGAAGATGAATGCAGTGGTCTCTCTGATGAATCTCCTGATGATGACTCTGACGTAGTCGGTGGATACCAAGTAGACAATGGAGCAGCATACCAACGACGAAATGCCTCACTACGTCGTGGTGCTCTCCTCGGAAGGTAACCCAATCTAGGTGATACAACTCTAGTCGAAGGTCTAGAATGAGCCTGATTTGGTGAATCTAAACCCGAAGAATGAACTGGCGAAGAATCCAAAGATGAACTAAAAGAAGATGGACGGTGGTATGAAGAACGAGGTGATACATGCCTCAATGCTAATCTGCGAGCTAGTAAAGGACCAACTCTCTTCCTTACAGTCATAACCTTCCGTGGCCCGTCAGGGTGAGTACGGTAAGGTTGACCAAAAGGAATAGCCTCCCCGAGTCAGATCAGAATAGCTGATAGTCGACGAGTCCCGGGCAGGGCAGTAACAGGGGCAATAGGGTAATCAGATGGTGATGATGAACGTGTTGCTTCCTTGCTCCTCCATCGAGTAACAGTAGCAACATAAGGGTCCTGCGATGGTGGTCCATCTGAAGAATCAGAAGCCTCAAGGGAATCGGTGAATAAGAAAGGTGAAGTAGCTGGTAAGGGGGTTATATACTCTGGAGAATCCATCTCATCAGGTGAATCAGAATCAGAATCCGAATAGGGAACCAAGCCACACAATCCAGTGGGTGAAGCGACAAGGGTCGTCTCAACCACAGGAGCGGCAGATGAAATAACATGAGCAATAGCAGGAGTCTCTGGAGCAATCATAGAAGTAGAAGGAATAACAGTAGGAATATCACCAAAAAGAATAACCCGAGAGGGCGGTGATCCCACACTCTCATCCAAAGAATTAAAAGAAATAGCAATAGTTGAAGCTGCCATAGTCTACACAAGCAAAAGTTTATATAAATCTCCTTTATATGAAACCATGCAAGGCATAAAGAAATGACGAAATGAATGGCAAAGTAAATATGGCAATATATATAATAGCCTCAGGTATATATAGAAATCTTATATACATAACAAGGATAGATAACACGTAAGCACAGATAAAGGCACATGGGATCACGTACTGGTTATAGACTAGACCTAGTTTAGCTATCTGGTTCTCTATAACCTTGGCTCTGATTATCAATCTGTCACACCCCCAGACGGGGCCTGGACGGAATACGTTTCCGAGGGCGTAACGTCATAAACAATCACAACACAAAGCAATAAAGAACAACCTCTAAGGGTACGTTTGAAAATTCCACATCGTTGTATTGATTAACATAGATAAAGTTTTACATAGGCTAGAAGATATAATGCGGAAGCAAATAAAAGGTTTTAAAGTCTAACAACGATGTTTAATAAAAGCTAGAAGATAATAAGTCTTGAAAATAGGTCCAAAGAATGGCAGCACCAAATAGCAAGCAAAGATATCCACAGCTTAAGCACCTGAGAAAACATGTTTAAAACGTCAACATAATGTTGGTGAATTCATAGGTTTAAGTTGATACAAGAGTGGACCACAAGATTTCAAAACGCACGTGATCACTATAACAGATACAGTATCGCATAAAAAGTATTTATTGTTACGCTAAGCTCATGACACCGATGCTAATAAACCGGGCATATCATATCATGCCACATAGTATTTCTGCCCTAAACGGGTGACCCAAACCAAAGATCACCACAACGCACATCGACATGACATATATCCGTTTGTTCGTCACAGTGGAACCAAAGCAGATAGGGGTAACTAATCCCAATAGATCTATTTATGCATTCGCGCTCACTTAACCAAACCAATTGGCCATAGGTGACTGACGGTTCATGATAGTTCGGGCAATAGTGGTTTGTAAGCAACTTAGGCAACACATAAACATGTAAAACTCACGTTAAGAACTTGTGTCCAATTTTAAAAGCAAACAATGTTTCTCACCCCAAAGTATAAAGCATTTAAAAATTCGGTAAAACGTGGGCTATGAACTCACCTTAACAAGGATGAGCGATAATCACAACAATTAATGATGATATAAGGAGGTCTAGCCGTGACCTAGATTAAATATGGGTATGACTTAGCATTCAACAAAGTAAACAAGTAAAGCGTCTATGTTTATCATTTAAAGCATCCAAGTGTGTTTGTGTTTTAGTAATAAAAGACTTAGAAAAATTTACAACATCTTTGTTAAATCCCGACACTTGCAAAAAGTTACTATTTATAGAAACTTTCCCTTTTAGGAAAGTTTTTAGTTTCAAAATGTTAATAGCGTCCCCTATATTTGTTAATTTTCCATATTCTCAAAACGCACTAACCATCCTTAACCGCTTAACTTCCTTGTCCGTTTTGCTAAATTTCGCCAAACTTACTATTTTTAGTAACTTTATCGATTTTCTTAAATTATGCTAATGACCTCTTTAAATGTTACTAATCAATATATATATGTTACTATATGTTTTGCTAGTGTTTAAAAAGTCTAAAAACGTCCGAAAGTGTCCGAAAACCCATTTTACTATTTCAAACAGCCCACTATTCATCTATGTTGCCGAAAAATGTTTCAAGTTTCATTTGGCCATAACTTGGCCGTTTTAAGTCCGATTTTTAAGTGTCATATGAGCAAAACTATCTATTCGAAACGAGCTCTTCAAAAACTACCTTTACGTCTAATGAAAGCATTTTTAGGTTGCTCAAAACCTCAAAACCATTTCGGGACAGCAAGCACTTTTTGTCCAAAACGCGACCAAAATCCACCCAAACTTCACAATAGTGCCTAGTCTAGCCTAATCTCCGTTCACAACTAATCCACCACAATACCACATCCTAAACTAACCTAATATCGATTGTTGCAACTCTCATCCACCCTCAATCTCACCAAGAACATGATATAAGATGTAAACATAAAGTTGTAACAATTTTTACTTCCATTTTATAAAAGATGACAAAATATAAGTTTATTTCTTTTGTAAAAATAACACAAACACATGGATCTTTATGAACAAGCATAGATCTATAAGGATAGAAGATGAAACCAAGCAAAGATTAAGAATGACTTACAAATCAAGAGAGCAAGTAGTGAAAACACAAGATCTATACCCACAAACTATAGATCTATAAAAACCCCAAATAATCTTGCAAACCCTAATTTTGCAAGTCTTGAAATCAAAGAACAAATGCTTCACAACACCTTAGATATAACTAGAAATTAACTTGGAACACTTGGATCTTGCTAGAAATCAAAAGATATGGATTGAGTGTGTGTGCTAGTGTGTGCCGTGAGCTAGGAGGCACAAGGGAGGAGGAAGAAAATTTTTGGTGAGTTTGAAATGAAATGAAATGACCTAAGTGTGAGAAGGTTTGGTATTTATAGGATCAAATTAGGGTTTTGATGGTTCATGGGTGCCCACATGTGACCAACACACACCAAAGGTGTGTGTGTCTTGTGGTTCGGCCGAAACTAGGTCACAAGGACCATTGTGGTTCAAATTTTGTTATCTTGGCTCACAATATGTACAATATCTTTTCTAGTTGGTCAAATGGAGTCAAAATGAATACAAGAGATCACATGGAAGGCCAAGATAGAGAAGAGTGCATGAGAGTGACTCCCTCATGTGTCACTTTCATGCACATGCATGGTAAAATTCAAAAATAAGATGCTTTGGGGGTTTATAAAATCACGAAACACACAAAAAAGTTAAAATAACTCATATAATGCCTAAATTAATTAATAATCGATGCCGGAACGGGTCCGATGACATTTTTTAGTTTTACGCTGTTTAACTTCCCGGTAAACTACCAGATTTAAACGTAACGTATAATATTCAAAATAAATGACCGGAATGAGTCAGAATACTAACCAGGAATTTAAGGGGTGTGACATCCTTTCCCCGTTAAAAGAGCTTTGTCCTCAAAGCTTAAGACGTAGCTTGAGACGCCGGTGCAGGGTTAGCAAATAGATGAGGGTACTTTTTCTGCATTTGGTTTTGCGTTCCCAGGTATACTCGGGACCTCTTCTCGAATTCCAATGGACCTTCACGATTGGAATGCGGCTCTGCTTTAAACATTTAACTTTGCGGTCTATAATTCCGACTTGTTCTTCAATGAAATTGAGCTTGTCGTCGACTTGAATTTCATCCAACGGAATAGCGAGCGGTTCATCGGATAAACACTTCTTAAGATTTGAGACGTGAAAAGTACTATGAACACGGCTTAGTTTCTCGGGTAACACCAATCGATATGCAACCGTTCCAACTTTGGCGAGAATCTTAAAAGGTCCAATATATCGAGGGTTCAGCTTTCCCCGTTTGCCAAAATGTATCACACCTTTCCACTGCGACACTTTCAACATAACCTTATCCCTACCTAGAAATTCCAATGGCTTACGTCTCTTATCAACGTAGCTCCTCAGTCTATTACATGAGGCTTGTAGACGTTGCTTGATTTGGATGATCTTCTCTGTTGTTTCATGAATAATTTATGTGCCAGTAAGTTGAGCGTCTCCCACCTCAGCCCAACAAATAGGCGATCGGCACTTGCGACCATACAACGCCTCAAAAGGTGCAGCTTTAATACTTGTATAATAGCTGTGTCTGTAAGGAGAACTTATCTAAAAGGTAGATGTGCCCATCGTCTTTTTGGAAGTCCATCACACACGCTAGTAGCATGTCTTCTCATAAGTTTTGGATGGTCTCTTACTTTGACCGCTCTTTTTGGGATGATATGCACGTACTTTTAATCCCAATTAAGTACCTAGGGACTTCGTTTTAACGATTTCCAAATTTGAGGTGTGAATTAATGTATTGATGCAGAAATAATCACAAACCGAACATCACATGCCTCGAGACTACCTCATTCAAGTATTGTCTCGTCAACTTCTCCATTGTGTCAGTTTCCTTTATTGGTAGGAAATGAGCGGATTTTGTGAGTCGGTCCACAATTACCCAAATTGTGTCTTGACAAGATGGTGTCTTCGGTAGCTTTGTAACAAAATCTATAGTAATGTTCTGTGGAAAACTAGAAGGGGGGTTGAATAGTTTTGCCGCTTTTAAAATTTTAGGTTTATGTATGTTTATAAAAATTTAGATTCGAATTTATGTGAATTCAATACTTGCACAATATGAACAATGTAAATAAGTAGAAACAAGTAAAAGATGAGAGTTAGAAAGATCAAACCACAACACAAGGATTTATAGTGGTTCGGTTACGAAGCTCTTCTTCGGCCTACTCCACTCCCCGAGCACCTAACTCGAGAGTTTTCTTCACCATGTCAACAAGCTCCTTTATGGCGGAGAAAACCGTACACAACGTTGCTTATATCTATTTCCGACACTAAGCTAGATGTCGAGTTCTAATCTTAGCTAGAACCAATCTATCACAACACAACTTCACGACTAGTTCACGACTTCACAACTTCACTACTACTTCACAACTTCACTACACAACTTAGCTTCACACCTTGAACACGACTTCACAACTTCTTCACACCTTCACAACTTCACAACTCCACACCTTCACAACTTCTTTTCACCACACTAGTAATATCACACCTAACTAACACTACTTGAAAGGATCACCAAGATCCAACTATTATAACAACAATCACCAAAAACTTAATAACTACACAACTTTACAAGATTTACAAATGATTTACAAGATATGAGATGGATGCAATAAAATTGCAATGTAGGCTTGGGTTGTAATACTTCTTCAATGAATGATGGAAGTATTCTTCTCTTGCACTTGAGGAATTTAGCTTGGATCACTTGGAAACAAAGCTTTATGATTAAATGATCAAAGGATTTAGAGAGAATATGTGGGCTGTTTTAAGCAGAAAGAATGAGTGCAAAAGGTGAGAAAAATATTGGGAATAGTTCAGTATTTATAGGACAAAAAGGGAGGAGCGGGGACTATGGCCGGCCCCCTTAAATAGGGTGTCGGTCCCCTTATAATTAAGGGGGCCGCCCATGTAATTAAGGGGGCCGCTCCTAATTCAGACGCTCCCTTTTTGTCTTATTCAGGGGAGGTGTTTACTGGACTATTTCTAGCCGTTTTAGGCTCGAAAATTTGAATTTCAAAATGTTTATTTTGAATAAAACATTTCTTTTAAATGTAGAAAATGTTTTGTAAGTTTATGAAAATGTTTACAACATTATATAAAAGTTTGAGGTTGAATAAAAATTTCCTTTGATCATAAAATGCATAAAGCATTTATTTATTCATACCTTTAAGTGATGTAATTGTTGAAATGAGAATTTACTACTAAATACTTGTTTACGTTTAATTTTACGTTGAACGTTTTTATATTTTGTGATTATCAAAACGTAAAGATGTGAAAAAATATTATTAATGTTTTTAGGCATTATATTTTATCAACATGTTCTCCCATTTCCATACTGGTATTACAGGTTGAACCAACAAACCGGATGGTTTTTGGTATTCTGCTTTAACCTTTGCACAAGTCAAGCATTTACCGACATACGTGGCAATCTCCGCTTTCATGTTGGGCCACCAGTAAAGTTTCTTCAAATCTTGGCACATCTTGTCCGATCCAGGGTGAATCGAATACTTTGACTTATGCGACTCGTGCATAATCAAAGCTCTCAAGTCACCGAAACAAGATATCCAACTTCTATTCCTTAAACACAACGTTCCGTCGGCACGTGGCTCCAGATTCTTAATCATGCCACACAAATCTTCAGCTCCATAATTCTCTTCCTTTCTCGTCTCAACCTGAGCATTCAAGATTTGCACAGGGAGGTTTAAACCTATTGTCATAACCAAAGCTCGAACTCGTAGTGGCTTAGGCCTATTCTTTCGGCTCAACGCATCAGCCACCACATCCGCCTTTCCCGGGTGATAACGTAACTCACAGTCGTAGTCACTCAACAGCTCTAACCATCTACGTTGTCTCATGTTCAACTTCTTCTGGTCTAGAATGTGTTGCAAACTCTTATGATCGGTGAACACAACGTACTTCTTGCCGTAAAGGTAATGTCTCCACATCTTGAGAGCGAACACCACAATTCCCAATTCCAAATCATGTGTCGTGTAGTTCTTTTCATGGACTTTGAGTTGGCGAGATGCATAAGCTATGACTTTCTCCTTTTGCATCAACACTGCGCCTAATCCCTTGTGAGAAGCATCACAATATACCGCGAAGTTTTCACTTCTTTCGGGTAATGCCAGAATTTGTGCACTACACAACTTTTGCTTCAAAGTCTGGAAAGCAGTTTCTGCCTTTTCACTCCAATCAAACTTTACGTTCTTTTGAGTCAGCTTCATCATAGGCCTGGCAATCTTGGAGAACCCTTCGATAAATCATCGGTAGTAACCGGCAAGACCTAGAAATTATTGAATTTCTGTCGGAGTCTTGGGTGATTCCCACTCCTTGATTGACTCAACCTTCGCAGGATGAACGTGAATGCGTTCACTATCAATCATGTGTCCAAGAAATTGTACCTTCGACAACCAAAAGTCGCACTTCGAGAACTTGGCGTATAATTTTTTCTCCTTGAGCAACCCCAAAATCAGCCTAAGATGTGCATCATGTTCTTCCTTGGTCTTGGAATAGATCAATATATCGTCGATGAACACGATCACAAATTTATCTAAGTATGGTTTGCATACCCGGTTCATCAAGTCCATGAATACTGCTGGCGCGTTAGTCAACCCAAAAGGCATCACCTGAAACTCGTAGTGACCATAGCGGGTTCTAAACGCCGTCTTAGGAATATCCTCATTACGAACTCTGAGTTGGTGATAACCAGACCTCAAGTCGATCTTCGAGTACACACTTGATCCTTGCAACTGATCAAACAGGTCGTCGATTCTCGGAAGTGGATATCGATTCTTAACAGTTAGCTTGTTAAGTTCACGGTAGTCGATACACATCCGAAAAGAGCCGTCTTTCTTTTTGACAAACAAAACCGAAGCTCCCCAGGGTGAGGAACTTGGTCTTATAAATCCTTTGTCAGAAAGTTCTTGTAGTTGAGTAACCAATTCTTCCATTTCCGACCGTGCTAATCTATACGGGGCTTGGGCTACAGGTGCAGCACCTGGGACTAAGTCGATTTGAAATTCAACTTGTCGAACCGGTGGTAATCCAGGTAAGTCTTCAGGAAAGACTTCTGGAAAGTCTCGTACAGTCGGCACGTCTTCGAGTCGCTTCTCCTTCGACTCGTCTCTGTTTTCTTTCACCGTAACCCTCGCAAGAAATAGTTGACAACCTCTCTCTATGTATTTTTGGGCCTTTACACATGATATAATACTCAACGTTGATTTCTTCTCGTCACGTTTGTCTCCTTGAACGATCAGAATTTCGTTTCCGTAAGGAATACGCACTATCCTCTCGTCATAGACAATCACTGCATAATTCTTAGCTAACCAATCCATGCCGATGATAACGTCGAAACTACCCAAGTCTACGGGCATTAGGTTGATATTAAATGGATGTCCTAACAATCCTAGTGTGCAGCCTCTAAGTATAGTTCTAGTTTCTGAAGTTCTTCCGTCGGCTAGTTCGACCGCGTAGCTAACATCTAAGGCAGAGGGAGTAATGTCTAACAGCGTACTAAAAGCATTTGATACGAAACTTCTATCGACACCCGAATCAAATAACATATAAGCATGATGATTGTTGAGAAGGAACGTACCCGTGACAGTGTTGGAATCTGGGTTAGTGTCACCTCCTCCTAGGACATATGCTTTGCCTCTTACATCGGGAACCCTTGCCTTGTTCCCACGGTTTTGGTTCTTGACTTTGGGACAATCCTTACGATAGTGTCCCTGTGCTCCACACTCAAAACAAGTAACAACTCCCTGATTCACAATTTGACCTCTCTTGGTGGAAGTAGTCACAGCCATAGCAGTTCGGCAATCCCTTACCAGATGCCCAGTCCTCTAACAGTTATGACACTTAACAGTGACTGTCCTCCGTGGTGTAGCTTACACCTATTGCAGTAAGGCAATGTACCTTCGTACTTCTTCTTCTCATTGTTGCCAGCCGCATAGGCTCTCGCAACATTTCGACTTCCAGTATTCTGTCGTTTGAAGGGTGGTTGCTGCCCACGGTTGCTTCTATGGTTTGGGTTAAATCTCCTTTTGTTATCTAAGTTTCTTACAGCATAGCCTTGCAACTTCTTATCCATCAAGTTGTTGGCAATTTGAACAACATCTTGTAGTCTTGTGGGTCCTGCAGCAATCACATTTCCTTGGATATTATCGGGGAGACCTCCAATAAATTTCTCCACCCGATCCTCTTCCTCGGGGACCATTTTGGTACACATCATGGTGAGTTCTTGGAACCTTTGAGTGTAAGCAGCGATGTTATTGTTTTTCACTGACAAATTCCACAACTCGGTTTCCATCTTTTGGATCTCATTTCTCGGGCAATACACTTCGGCCATCAGCTTCATCAGCTCTCTCCATGATAAAGCGTATGCAGCATCAGTTCCAATGGTTCTCTTGTGAGAGTTCCACTAGGTTAATGCACTGTCGAGTAAGGTGCAGGTGGCATACTTCACTTGACATATCTCCGGACAGTTGCTGATGTGAAACACAGTTTCCATCTTGTCACTCCACCTTATTAAACCAACCACGCCTTTAGTTCCTTTAAAACTCAGTGGTTAACACTTCATGAAGTCTTGGTAAGTACATTCATGAGCAACCGGCCTATCGCCTCTTCTATTCACATTGTGGTTCTCATTATCGACACCGTTGTCGCCTCCGTTGTTTCTATTTCCCGCACCATTTCCATTTCCATTTCCATTACCATCTCCATTACAATCTCCATTACCATCTCCTCCTCCTTTTCATTCCCATTTCTGAGTCCAAGGTTTTGGTTAACTTGGCGAGCCTCTAGAGCTGCGTCCACACGTTGGTTGATCATCTCTTCAATTGCGGCGTGAGTCATTCCAGAACGAGTGTTAGTCATTGTTCTACATCACAAGACACAACTCAGGGTGAGATTCGAAACGAATGCGCGATTATTAGGTAACGATAAATTAATACATGCTATGAAGTAAAATATAATTGCATCACATTGGCCATAACGAATAAATAACAATATAGATAATTAAGCGAGAGAATCAAAACAAGCTTTTCATTTCATAAATAAAAGCATAATTCGATTACAACCAAATCCAAAATAGGTACATGATCCACAATTATTTACTGCTAACACTTAAACCTAACCACCAGTCTAGTGTTCTACATGGTCATGGTACTACTAGTCTAGGGGCGGAAACCAAAACGCCTCTCAAGATAAGACTCCATCCTCCTAAGTCTCCTCTGGGCATCGTCACGATCTCTGCGAACCGCACGGAACTCCTCCTGTGAAAGAGACATATGAAGACGAAGACTGGTCACACGATCCCTCTCAATATCCAACATAGCACGAACCTTAAGTTTCTCCAACCTCAAGCTATAAATCCTCTCGGCCATCCTAGCTCTGTCTCCACTAGCTGCCAACTGATCGGCCTCCAATCGGCCCTGAACAGTCTCGATCCCAACAATCCTATCAATACGAACCTCAGACATATGATGGTAAAAGTCACGCACAACATCGCCTAAGTCAATCGGTATCTCCTCGAATGACCTAACAATGCCATCTCTAGTGCCAGAAGAACCAGAAGAATCCTCTCCAACAGGCTCCTCACTCTCCTCAACAGCCACTGGTACCGACCTCGGGTCGACACCTACCTCAACCGTGTCTCTAGCACTAGTGTCAGCCTCATGCTCCTCTATGTCATCCCTAACATCCCTAGGGTCACTCTCAACATGATCTCTAACATCATCCCTATCACTAGTACCTAGCTCCATATCCGGCTCAGCCTCTGCAGGATCAACCTCAGCATCCTCCCATGCTAGTCTCGGATGAATATGAATCCTTGAACCTCTTACGAGGTGATGAGATATCAGCACGGGTAGGAGCCAATGATCCCGTAACTGGTGTAGATGATGGTACCGAATCAGCCGGGGACCTACATCTCTTACGAGATGGTCCAGAAGAATGTGAATATGAATGCAGTGGTCTCTCTGATGAATCTCCTGATGATGACTCTGATGTAGTCGGTGGATACCAAGTAGACAATGGAGCAGCACACCAACGATGAAATGCCTTACTATGTCGTGGTGCTCTCCTCGGAAGGTAACCCAATCTAGGTGATACAACTCTAGTTGAAGGTCCAGAATGAGCCTGATCTGGTGAATCTAAACCCGAAGAATGAACCGGCGAAGAATCCGAAGATGAACTAAAAGAAGATGGACGGTGGTCTGAAGAACGAGGTGATACATGCCTCAATGCTAATTTGCGAGCTAGTAAAGGTCCAACTCTCTTCCTTGCAGTCATAACCTTCCGTGGCCCGTCAGGGTGAGTACGGTAAGGTTGACCAAAAGGAATAGCCTCCCCGAGTCGGATCAGAATAGCTGCTGGTCGACGAGTCCCGGGCGGGGCAGTAATAGGAGCAATAGGGTAATCAGATGGTAATGATGAACGTGCTGCTTCCTTGCTCCTCCATCGAGCAACAGTAGCAACATAAGGGTCCTGCGATGGTGGTCCATCTGAAGAATCAGAAGCCTTAGGGGAATCGGTGAATAAGAAAGGTGAAGTAGCTGGTAAGGGGGTTATATACTCTGGAGAATCCATCTCATCAGGTGAATCAGAATCAGAATCCGAATAGGGAACCAAGCCACACAATCCAATGGGTGAAGCGACAAGGGTCGTCTCAACCATAAGAGCGGCAGATGAAATAACAGGAGCAATAGCAGGAGTCTCTGGAGCAATCACAGAAGTAGAAGGAATAATAGTAGGAATATCACCAAAAAGAATAACCCAAGAGGGCGGTGATCCCACACTCTCATCCAAAGAATCAAAAGAAATAGCAATAGCTGAAGCTGCCATAGTCTGCACAAGCAAAAGTTTATATAAATCTCCTTTATATGAAACCAAGCAAGGCATAAAGAAATGACGAAATGAATGGCAAAGTAAATATGTCAATATATATAATAGCCTCAAGTATATATAGAAATCTTATATACATAACAAGGATAGATAACACGTAAGCACAGATAAAGGCACATAGGATCACATACTGGTTATAGACTAGACCTAGTATAGCTATCTGGTTCTCTACAACCTTGGCTCTGATTATCAATCTGTCACACCCTCAGACGGGGCCTGGACGGAATACGTGTCCGAGGGAGTGACGTCATAAACAATCACAACAAAAAGCAATAAAGAACGACCTCTAATGGTACGTTTGAAAATTCCACATCGTTGTATTGATTAAAATAGATAAAGTTTTACATAGGCCTGAAGATATAATGCGGAAGCAAATAAAAGGTTTTAAAGTCTAACAACGATGTTTAATAAAAGCTAGAAGATAACAAGTCTTGAAAATAGGTCCAAAGCATGGCAGCACCAAATAGCAAGCAAAGATATCCACAGCTTAAGCACATGAGAAAACATGTTTAAAACGTCAACATAATGTTGGTGAATTCATAGGTTTAAGTTGATACAAGAGTGGACCACAAGATTTCAAAACGCACGTAATCACTATAACAGATACAGTATCGTATAAAAAGAATTTACTTTTACGCTAAGCTCATGACACCGATGCTAATAAACTGGGCATATCATATCATGCCACATAGTATTTCTGCCCTAAACGGGTGACCCAAACCAAAGATCACCATAACGCACATCGACATGACATATATCCGTTTGTTCGTCACAGTGGAACCAAAGCAGATAGGGGTAACTAGTCACAAAAAAACTATTTATGCATTCGCGCTCACTTAACCAAACCAATTGGCCATAGGTGACTGACGGTTCATGATAGTTCGGGCAATAGTGGTTTGTAAGCAACTTAGGCAACACATAAACATGTAAAACTCACATTAAGAACTTGTGTCCAATTTTAAAAGCAAACAATGTTTCTCACCCCAAAGTATAAAGCATTTGAAAATTCGGTAAAACGTAGGGCTATGAACTCACCTTAACGAGGATGAGTGATAATCACAACAAACGATGATGATATAAGGAGGTCTAGCCGCGACCTAGATTAAATATGGGTATGACTTAGCATTCGGCAAAGCAAACAAGTAAAACATCCATGTTCATCATTTAAAGCATCCAAGTGTGTTCGCGTTTTAGTAATAAAAGACTTAGAAAATTTTACAACATTTTTGTTAAATTCCGACACTTGCAAAAAGTTACTATTTATAGAAACCTTCCTTTTTAGGAAAGTTTTTAGTTTCAAAATGTTAATAGCGTCCCCTATATTTATTAATTTTCCATATTCTCAAAACGCACTAACCATCCTTAACCGCTTAACTTCCTTGTCCGTTTTGCTAAATTTCGCAAAACTTACTATTTTTAGTAACTTTATCGATTTTTATAAATTATGCTAATGACCTCTTTAAATGTTACTAATAAATATATATGTTACTTTATGTTTCGCTAGGGTTTAAAAAGTCTAAAAACGTCCGAAAGTGTCTGAAAACCCATTTTACTATTTCAAACAGCCCACTATTCATCTATGTTGCCGAAAAATGTTTCAAGTTTCATTTGGCCATAACTTGGCCGTTTTAAGTCCGATTTTTAAGTGTCATATGAGCAAAACCATTTATTCGAAACGAGCTCTTCAAAAAATATCTTTACGTCTAATGAAAATATTTTTAGGTTGCTCAAAACTATTTCGGGACAGCAAGCACTTTTTGTCCAAAACGCGACCAAAATCCACTCAAACTTCACAATAGTGCATAGTCTAGCCTAATCTCCGTTCACAACTAATCCACCACAAAACCACATCCTAAACTAACCTAATATCTATTGTTGCAACTCTCATCCACCCTCAATCTCACCAAGAACATGATATAAGATGTAAACATAAAGTTGTAACAATTTTTACTCCATTTTTATAAAAATGACAAAATATAAGTTATTTCTTTTTGTAAAAATACACACAAAACACAGGATCTTTATGAACAAGCCATAGATTCTATAAGGATAGAAATGAAACCAAAGCAAAGATTAAATGACTTACAAATCAAGAGACAAGTAGTGAAAACACAAGATCATACCCAAAACTAAAGTTTATAAAAACCTCAAAATAAACTTGCAAACCCTAAATATTGAAAGTCTTGAAATCAAAAAACAAATGCTTCACAAACACTTAGATATAACTCAGAACTTAACTTGGAACACTTGGATCCTATGCTAGAAATCAAAAGATATGGAGTGAGTGTGTGTGCTAGTGTGTGCCGTGAGCTAGGAGGCACAAGGGAGGAGGAAGAAAATTTTTGGTGAGTTTGAAATGAAATGAAATGACCTAAGGTGAAAGGTTTGGTATTTATAGATCAAATTATGGGGTTTTGATGGATCATTGGTGCCTCACTAATACCAACCATACACCAAGTTGTGTGTGTCTTGTGGTTCGGCCTCGCGGATCAAAACTAGGTCACAAGACATTGTGGTTCAAATTTTGTTATCTTGACTCACTAATATTTACAATATCTTCTTCTATGTTGGTCAAATGGCAGTCAAAATGAATACTAGTATCACATAGAATGTCCAAGATAGAGAGAGTGCATGAAGTGACGCCCGCATGTGACACTTTCATGCACATTCATGGAAAAAATCAAAGATTAGATCTTTGTGATGGGTTAATTTCAAAAGAGTCCCATGGGGGTAGTTATATGGCATAGTACAGCGGGGCGTGCGCTCGAGTTGGCCCGAGTGCAAGATGTCAGGTGTGAGTACTCTGCAGAGACGATTATAACACTGACGTGCGGATAGAGCGAGACACACATGACATGTGAGGTCTAGAGTACGAGGTAGAGTAGGTGACTGGCTATTGAATGTGGGGCTCGGAGGCTGTACGTACACGCTTCGTTTGTCAAAACCGAAAAACGCAATTTAAGAGATAAAACCCTAAAATAAATATCGGGAGGGTTCAAAAATCACGAAACACTCAGGAAAGTTAAAATAACTCATATAATTCCTAGATTAATTAATAATCGATGTCGGAACGCGTCCGATGACGTTTTTTAGTTTTTACGCGGTTTAACTTCCCGGTAAACTGCCAGATTTAAACGTAACGTATAATATTCAAAATAAATGACCGGAATGAGTCAGAATACTAACCGGGAATTTACGGGGTGTGACACTGTTGGACAACTAAAATTTCGTAGGCTTTAAGTTTTAAACCTTCTTTTATGTCAATGTCCTTTTGAGCTAATAGTCCTAGAGTTTCATTTAACTTACGTTCAAGTTTGTCATAGTCAATTGTACGGTCATTAAAGTCCTTGTACCTCTCAAACTCAGTCTGTTTATTTTGAAGTGCAACTAAACAACTATCCCGAATACTATTAGATTCCCCTAGAGTTCTACTAGTTTCCGCAAGAATAGATTTGCACTCAGTCAATTCTTGAGTCAATGATGCGTTTGCTTTCTTTAATTGCTTTTGAATCTTTTTATTTTCATCGACATCAAGATTTAAATTTGCAATTAAATTAGCAAGCCAACCACGCTCATCATCACATGCTACAACATTTTGGTCATTCTGAATATCATTATCACACACATATCCGGAGAATCAGCGAATGACATTACTATCACCCGGTTTCCACTACACATGTTTACAATGATTCCAGATTGCTCAAACGTTTGTGGTGTCACATCAAACACAATATGTTTAGGCATATATGGTACCCTTCAATCATGTTTCTTTCATAAGTAGGAAGCTGATGTCCGTATCATCCCCAGAAATGCTTTTGTCATGCAGCATTCCTTGACACAGCTTTCATCTCTATATGTGTTGCGTTGATTCTATAAACTTTAACTTCTCTAAACCTTGATCATTCCTTTGTCAGATACAATCCCTACACACTCATTGTCTCCGAACTAACAGCAATGCTTTTTTGAACCGTGGCATTTCTTGAATCTGCAACTTTCTTTTATTTCAACTTTTCAACCCATTCTAAGCTTTGTTCATGACTTGCTCTTTCAACTGATACAATGCCAATGGACTTTCATTTTTGAAGATGTTTTCCTTAAAGGTATGAGCTTCCATGTTAGTGTAATCTTTGAAGTCTTGTGTTATTTACAGAGCATGTGAATTAGAATTGGAAAGCTCTAACATTCTTGAATGTATGAAATTGTCAAACTGCATTTTGATCATACTTAGACCAAAATTGGAATCCTTCTCGTTAGTGTTGTCTTTGATGAGTTTTGCCTTACTAAATTCCTGATGTTCGAAGATAACACCACCCTTAAAATTTCTTTCGTCTGCCTCAAAGAGTCTTGAAAAGCATCTCTTAAAGACATTGTACATTGAGTATTGGAACTTGAAGATGTGAATTGTGTTTGGAGTGCTATCAATATTTGTTCAAGGAGTTTTCTTTTAAAATCTTTGCTTGCTTTTGCAGTTGTTGTATCTCTTGTTCATCTAAATCCGAACACTAAGATAAAGTATCTTGTGTTTCCATTTTATTGAAAATTGAAGTGAAAATGATTTGTAGGATCTTAAGTAGGTAAAGTGATTGTTGTTGTGATTGAATTCAATTAACGATCACGGGATTTTACAAAATCTTCGATTAAAACCGAGAAAAAGAATCGTAATCTTTCACAGGATTTACAAAATCAAGAAGAAACCTGAACAAGATTAATTATTTTGTTGAAGTCGTTGTAGAAATAAAGTACGTGAGCTGTGGTAACGATGAATCTTTAAAGGACTAACGATGAAATTTCTTACAACAAAAGGGCTAAAATTGAAAATAAACTAAATAAAGAAAAAAAAATTAAAACAAAGAACTAAATATGAAAATGTTTTGAAAAGTAGAGGTTAAGAGTGAAAGAGTTGTAATGACAAAGGGCTAAAAGTAAAACTTTGAAAACCTAAAAGTTAAAAGTGAAAACAGTTAATCGAAATTGAGGGCCAAGTTGCAAAATTTTGAAAATATAATAACATAAAAAAAACGTTTCCCTCCATTCTTTTTATCTTTTTCGTTTAAAAATTTTTATAAATTGAAGAACCGATGAACTTTTGATCATTATTAACTCGTTCGGTTATCGACGTAAAAACTAAATACACCACGTTGATCGAAACGATGTCACGAACACGATGGTATAGATTAAATGTCCCGTACTTGAACGTCACTTGAAACCGAAAAACCCGAAAGAGACTTAATTGATCAGTACACAAATAAAAAATGTGTTCGGTTTCTCTTTGAAACGAGTAAACAACGAATGTGATCACTCACCATAAACATCAAGATCAAATGTATTCCCTTCAGGCCTTATAAAGAAATCTTGTACAAGATCATCCATAATGTATCCCCTACAGGCCTTATAAAGAAATCTTGTCAGGTTATGATGCGACACAAAGAACCCTAGGGAGGGTAACTGAAGAGAACATAGTAGTTGGGGAGTTTTGAGAATGAAATAAAAAATGAAGTTTGCCTTTTTTAATAAACGGGTAAGCAAAGGGTCGGGTTAGGGTGTTGGGTATTGGGTGGGTTTATTATATAAAAAGAAATGAAATGACGAATATGCCCTTGACTTCAAAAGACACCTTAACAGAGTTACTAACGAGGGAGGCTGAATGCAACAAAGGTTTGGTTTCAGGGAGGCCGCCTGCACTTTCTCAAAGTTGGGGAGCAAACCTGCAATTTAGGGAAACCACAGGGAGCATATTTGCAGAAAACTCTTTTTAAAAAGAAAGTAGCAAGCTTGATAAAGAAAAAAAACCGCAAGAAACTAAGCCGAGTCCAATAAGAACGTGAATAAGCTCACATAACCCCACAACTATCCTTGTTTCTTGAAGAAGCTACTTTTATAAGCATGAAAATAAGCTGCTAATACGTACTAAGAAAAAGTTTGAAAACCTTTTTTATAGAAAAAGATCATCAATTCAAAAAAAACTATGCCGAGACCAAAAACATTTTTCAAGCTATGTATAAATCACCGGCCCACAATATGTTTAATCAACACAGCCCAATAGATCTATGATGACATAAAAATATTAAGCAATTTTCAAGCTATAAGTAGGAACAAAAAATATCCGTTAAGCGACAAATAATTTAAAAAAAACTACGAAAATCACAAGTAAGCCGTGAGAATAATAAGCAATACGCACGACTAAGCTTAAGCTAAATAACCATAACTTATCACTAAACCCACTCCGTGGCGGATGATACCAAATGTCGGAACCCAAAATCACCTTCACTTCATACTTGATACAAGAAAAATAGAAAGGACTTTAGAAAAATAGATAAGAAGAAAATGATAAGAATTTTAGAGAGAAGTTAGAGAGAGAAATAAAGAGAAGAAAATGAGATGGTTAATTCTAAACAAATGTGTGTAAAACAAATTAGAACCAAAATGGGCCGGCCTATGAGGCTTTCTTTGGGCCATGTGGTGTTTGATCATGGGTTGGGCTCGGGATTACTTTGGACTTTAGTCCTTAACACATACAATATTAGATTAATTTAACGAGCCCAATTCACGTTCTAGCCTATTTAATAAATGATCGGGACCTAATATTCTAAATGAACGAACTTCATGTTCGACTCAATATTTTGAGGCTAACAATAACTTACTGCTTAGCCGCGTGTTATCTGAGAATAATGTCAAGAACCCTTAAAGCTTACTGAGAGTTTTTGCAGACCAGCTGTCAACTCAGCGATGTTTATCTTACTTTGCTTCTTTGTGTCCATTAGATCAAATCCTTTCCTTATCCCCTCCACTTCCACATCTGATAAACTCTCAGCAATTACCTATAATTTCATCATCCAATAACTTCAATACAACCTCAACCAAAAGAATAGGATATAACCGAAAATCTTGAACATATTCATTACACGTAGTGCTAATTTCTTGAGCTTGTTCATGAACGAAAATTGTTTCAGTCTTCCTTTAACATTTTCACCTAATGAAACATTTGGTGCCTTCTTGGCGTTTTGGATCCAAGGATGATCTGTAATAAGTTATACATAATGTAGAATAATCTTACACAAGTATGGAATGAATCACTTAGAGTTTTAAAGAGAGAAAGAGGTGGTTGGATGAACACTTAGAGAGAGAAAGAAAAAATGGAATATTAGATTAATGAAATGTGACCAAATGAACAACCAACACCTTCTCCACGCTATGGAAAGGGTTTATATATGCTTATCAAGGTCGGCCATGGACCCTTAGTGGGATTGTCCATGGGCCTTTGGCCCGGTTAGCTTACTAACTTAATTTAACAACTTACTACGAGTTACGACTACCTATATTGGTAGTGACCGACACTTTTTCGTATTTCTAACAATCTCTCCCTAAGAAAGGTCACTCCAATTTACAAAAATTTAAATCTAGCATACTATGCTTTCACTTCGGTCTTGAGCGCATAGTCTTTAACTTTAATCATTAACTTGTGATTTGATGTAGTGATCATTGACTTTGGATTTGAGCTTGTTCCTTTATCTTGACATTATATGAACTTGTGACTTCTGGACCGACATGCTCATACCTTTCTTGATTTGATTATCTTGAAAAGCTTTAATAATGCATCTTTCTTGAAATTACTTAACTTTAACACTTTATCGCTTCAAGAAGGACGTATGGTATCAGAGTAGCAGAAGTCTTGAAACATGTAGTTAAGCTTTCATGATGTCTTTATGTTTGACGGCTGGGTATGAGCATGTGGCTAATGAATCTTGTGAGTCAGCTAGAATCCGGTACCTCCATCACCATCTTTATATATTCTTGAAATAAAACAGTTGGCAATAAAGTGGGGGGACGAATATGGCTTTGTCATTCACCCGTGGTTGGTTGGAGTAACCTTCGAATCGGTGAGGATCGACCTGTGATCAGATAGATTCAATTTAAGAAGAATCTTCTTGACAGGATTTCCAACTGTAGTAATGAATCTTTCTAACACAGATGTATTAGATTCATCGTACTCAGCATGTTCTCATTATCGGAACGTCTCAAAGTAGACAGCACGATATGAGTGAACCAGCGAGTTACTATCTCACCGATTGAAATAAAAACTGATTTGAAAATCAATCGATTTGTCACTTGCTAAAGTGTTTTTGTGACACATCGAGAGTGTTAATCATTTCAAAAATTCATCAGCAATCGTCAATTCATATACTGGAACAAGTTTGATTCTTACAGAATCGCACCATCGTTTCTTTCCAGTTGTCACAAGTTTGATTCGTAAAGAATCGCACAAGTCACCTACCATGAGCTTGTTTGATGTTGGCTCAAGCAGGATTTCCATCTTCATCGTGAATGAAATCACTCGGATGTTCTGGCAAAATCACAAGGATAGTGCGTAGGACTCTTAATATATATCTTGTTATTCACAATGTGTGACATAGCAAGCATGATTTGACAAGTGTCCTAATGAGATTTATGGATGATCTCTTTTGGCTCTAGACTCAATAGTGCACTTTGTTTTTAGTGATCGGAGGCTGGAGCAGACTGCCACCTTTTCAATATCAACCAACTCGGAGTGAGAAAGTCGATAGAAATGCGTGTAATCTCTGTAAGAAATGAAACAAGAGTCTGTTGAGAGACCTTGAGTGGCTAGGGAGGGTTGTGCATAGCGTCACTGGGTCCATGACTGTCTTCAATGTCAGACAACACCTTAGTGTTTCTGACAGATTATGTATTGACCCGGTTTCTGCCTAAGTGTATGGAGGGCTTCTTTCTTTTCACCCTTTATCCTTACATTTCTTTTTCATTCTTCAACCCCTTCAATGCTTACCGAGACTTCATAACTAACACCTTGTTGGGTTTGTTCCAGTGTTAGCTCCATCTCAGTCGGCATTATTCCCGATTCTCACTTTTTCTCCTTTTGTATCATACCTAAGGACTTCTACACTAACTAGTGGATATCCCTGGGTAGATCCCTCCGGTTCTGGTTGGATCATGGGATTTGAATACCTATGCCTAACCGCCTTATAACTCCAGAAATTTAAATACATGGTCGGACTTTTAAGTATTCCATCACAATCAAAACCAAAATCATTGAAAAATTCACTCAAAGTGTTTGATATAAATATCAAAAGATTTACACTTTGAGAGTTTTCATCATCACTAAAAGGCTCATCCTTAACATGTGCACCGTAATCGTAGTGCATGCTAAGAGTTAGAGTGCATTAAGTCCATTTCATATGATCACATGACAATATAATTTATTCAGTTTAATCATATTTTCTCCCCTTATCCAAAATGTTAATCCCTTGATATTTTGGATATTAATTGATTAAACGTTCGGGGACAAAATGTTACATAATCACTATTAGGAACATATTAATGCTCCCCCTTAATATTTGAGGGTATATAAGACTGTGTTGAGTACAATAATTTGAAATTTTTTGAATTTACTAAGAAATTCTTAAAAATCTTGTACTCGAGCACACCTTATTTACACCATAAGTCTACACTACATATATATACAAATTCACAAGTTAATAACATACAAAATGACCTTTGAGATAGGAACACAATATGACAAAGTCATATTGTTCTTTGCAGCAGCCTGAGGTCAGTTCCGTAGAGTCTACCACCAATGAATTTCTCTAAACTCCTCATCAATCTCCTTTCCTTCAGTAGCTTGTTGATGTCTTTGATCATATAATGAGCTCTTTTCATTTCCAATTTGCTCCATCTTCTCCCTGGCAAGTACTCCATGTTAATGTTGTTGGTAATGTCGTTGAGTGAAGTGAGAAGTCTGTTTAATGTGCCATCACTGAACTTATACAGTTCGTCAGTCCGCATCAACCTGTTCCTCCCGAAGTCGTCGACATAAATGAAACCTTGAGGATCTTTGTATGGAGTATACGGGTGCCTTTTTCTGATATCAGGTCTTGTAGTATCAGGCTTGGTGATGTTGATCTTCTTTTGATAACTTTCAACTCCAAGTTGAAGATCTTTAACTCGTCTCTGAATAACCAGACTTCTGGTGAACATTTTCAGTGCTATAGCGAAGTCAGCAACGTCCTCCCCTGAAAGATTTGTGAGCCGATTCTGAGCCAAAAGAATTAACATGTCCTCGATGTCGTTGATCCGAAGTCGTGGAAAGTCACCTTCCTTGAATTTGTATAAAGTGTTATCGGCTCTTCTCACTACTTCTCTTCCAAGTACCCGTATCCATGTTTCCTCATAACCTTGACATGAGTGACTGCCAAAATACGTTTTGTCGAATACACATCTCCTCTTGATTGCTTGCCTCTTGCATATGCATAGAAGGACTTGCGTTGATCTCTCCAGTGTGAGATACCCCATAACGCATATTGATCATAAGCAACTTTAACTGGACTCCATATGTTTGGAACCATGTCTTCAATGCCTGGTAGATCATACTTGGCGGCCTTTGTCTTGGTAGTGGATGTCGTGTATGTCATAGTCGAAACTCCTCCTTGTAGATACTTGAGATCATTGTTGATGAAGTATTCAACCGGTACTTTTTGACGTCTTCCACTCATGACCAAAGGAAGGGGTTTAGAAAGATCAAACGGATAGTCACCGCCTTCTGGATTTTCCCAATCAAGCTTTTCTGAGAGAGCCTTATAGCATTCTTCAAAGTCATATTCCAATTCAGCATAATTAGTGCGAGTGCCTTTGAGGAGCCTGAATGCTGGTCCTAGCAGAATTTCTTGAGTCAAATTATCAATTTTCAGCCTATTCAAGACAAATGAAGAGAAGTCAATTGGTGTGCTCATTAACGATTTATCATTGGACATGGAAGCTGCAAGATCCATCAACCAGTTTTGCGGTGGTCCTCCCTGTACAGTCTTGCCTTCATACCAGTAAGGATCAGTGGGTTCTTAAGGAGGTGCAGGTTTCTTGAACCAGTCTTTTCTAGAGGCAGTCTCTTTCCTTGGTTCATCTGCATTGTCATCCTGATTCCCTTCTTGGTCTTGTGGCATGTCAGAATCTGCAACCTTGAACACTGGTTCCTCTGATTAAACAGTCTTTCCAGAAGATCTCGGTTGAGACTTGATGCCTTTAGAAGAGCCAGACGTTGAATCTTTCTCTTTATGACATATGGTTGGTTCTGTATCTTTGCTTGTCTTTCGCTTCTTTGACCCTCGATCTGATCCAGCGGAAGGGTCTTCATCTTTGTCTTTGTCTTCTCGGCTACGCTTCAAAGAATATACATCATAAGAATGGAAGAAGTCTTGGTCGAGAGTGTAAGATTTTTTCAAACCATCATAGCAATCTCGGTGTTTGGGAGCTGCCAGATAAGATTCACTCTTCTTCATCTTGTCGATAAGAATCTTCTTTAACTCAAATTCAGTAAGTGATGAGGCGGCCTCATAAGTAGACTGTGGTTGAGAAGACGTCCTTGCTAGATTAACTTCATCACGTGATTCTCTAATCATACGTTTGGATTACAGGTGGAGCGAAGTTAGACTTGGCAGAATCTGAGGCAGTTGATCTTGTACTTGCTCCTTGATTCTTGCCATGAGTGACTCTGACAGGAAGTTCATGAATTCTTCTCTTGTTTCTCCCAACCTTGTGTCTAGATGACTATCAACTAAAGAAGTCACTTGAGTGTGTAAAAGGTCTTTCTTAAGTTCAGCAACGTCTTTTCCCAATGCTGAGATTATGTCGTTTGTACTTAAAAAAGCTTTAGTTATTTTAGATAGATCTAAAACAACTAAGACAGAAACCTTGTAGTATATATATATATATATATATATATATATAAAGATTATGCGGAATTAACCTTTATATACTCAAAAGAACAATAAGATCAAT
Source organism: Tanacetum coccineum (assembly GCA_026074375.1). Lineage (NCBI taxonomy): Eukaryota > Viridiplantae > Streptophyta > Magnoliopsida > Asterales > Asteraceae > Tanacetum > Tanacetum coccineum. The sequence goes on from BQNB010001191.1 coordinate 93,999, forward strand.
GAAACAGTAACACAAAGCTTTACTTTATTGAATAAATCATAAAACAACTATATGTTTTGCCTAACAGCTATTACTAGATTGATTATCACTAACTATGGCATATGAGATCCTTTCTATACAACAAGGAAACCCCTAATACGGCTTACAAAATGCCGTTAAGTGATCATGCATATCTATTCCTAATATCATCTCTATGCATACCACATAAGCAAATACTAACCAATCACAATTACATGAGAGCACAGTACAAACTTTTAACTAACACAGCACTACTATACTTATCACTACTAAATTTCTTTATTGTACTGATAGTACTAACTATACACAGCAACACTAATGACTTTAACACCAGAAGCGTCTATTTTTCTTCAATCTTATAATCAGCACACTAAGTCTCACTAGCAGTATTAAGGTAGAACTACAATGCACTAAGTTTGTAGAGTCTTTCTAAATCCCAATAATCCTCCACCTAACCACATGATTTTCTCTACTTGTTAAACTCATGTTCTCTCTTCTTTCATTTCTGAGCTTTTTGAACACCAGGAGGATGTATCCAAACACATACAATCCCTCTCTTAAAACAACTTCTCATTTGATGCCTTGACCTTGTACAACTCTCAAAACCCTTGATTTTCTTTAAGCTTTCCCTTCATTTTAGCAACACATGCAAATCTTATACTAATTGGCTTTGTAGTTTATTTTCGGCAAACCTAACCCTAGTCCATAAACTATTTGAGTTCCTTTACCAAAGCCGTTTCTCTAAGATATACGCCAAAATCTTCATTGTAAACAACAAGGTGAATTGATAACCATATATTTTTAGTAAACAATCAACCTATCAACCAACGAATTAATTGTCCTTTACCAAAGCCCATTTTTGCTTTGCCTAGCCAACTCTTACATTGAAGCATGGTGAGATTGAAAAACCAAGAGATTTTGTTTCGTAAAATTTCCAACCATAAATTGGATTTGAGAATTCCTTACCCACAAGGCCGTTTGCTTATAAAGACTAGCCAATCCTAACGCCTATTAATAAAGAGCATGGTGAATTCTGATGACCAGAGAGAGTGTTGATGTGGTTTATGAAAAACCCAACCTCAAACAGCCATACTCATCTCCATCAGGTCCAACTCTGCATCTGCTTCTTGACAAATTTAAATCAATTCCAACAAGCCATAGTACTGTCTTCTTAAGGATTTCAACTATCACAACATCCATACATTCGTGACAACAACATCTACTCCTTCTCTCATCAAGGATATCTTCCCTCTACACATATGAATAACTAAATACCATTCCTTGGTCAATATAGTGTGAACCCCTTAAGAACCATGCCGCTCTATCCAGCTTAACAAAACCTTCAACTTTCTGAGCTTGATCTAGAACTCCAAAAACTACTCCTTCATACACTTGGATTGAACGATATCAATTAAATCTCCCCAAAGTATTCTACTCAAATCCTTTCAGGTATTTCACCTTACGTATCTGTCCCTTCACAAGTTAGATCATACTAACATTCATGTCTTCTCTGATCAAGTCTTACAGGAGTAAGTTATCCATCAATGTAACACTAAAGTATCTCTTTGTCCCATCTGACTTCTGGTACCACATTCAAATAAACCTCTTCTAAATCTTTAGTTTCATCAAACTGTGGCCTAGTTGTAAGATACTCAGACTTCCATTCTATGATAGATACTTTTCTGTCAATAGTTCATAATCCCACTTCTTTTTATCATCTGGAGCTATAGTTAAGCATAACCTCACACTCATTCACTACATTATCATTCTTAGAAGTATCTTGTCTATATCTTCTTTTCCTTGACTTCATCTTTTTCCTAGTACCAAATTTTCTTTTTCGTATACCTTCTTCCTTTTTAATTTCTTCCTTAGTACTTTTAATTCTTTAATAAATCTCACTTCTCATCCATACCCAGCTCTTTCTATTCACTTACAATCATACCTCTGATCTTCATCAAACAGTCCTCAATAGAGCACAAAACTTTTGATTAACTTCTTCTGGCTTTCATAACTAAAGCGCTTTAACTTTCTTCCAATTCTTGTTCTTGCAAATCAGAATGCTTGAAGTCTTTCCTACATGCATTCAAATTCAGTCTCTTGCATTTGATTCTTCTTAGAGCTGACATTCTTAATAGGTGGACTTTTCCTGATTTATCCTCAGATCTTTGTTAGAGGATAGAAACTTTTTGTGCAGCAATGGTATCATGAAGAGGGCGCAATTTTTGCTCTCTCAATCAACTGTAACTGGTCTCTTTCTTACCCTCTTTGAATCCTTAGCATACTAGACACACTTGCTGCCAACACCAATTACTAGACCTAGAAGATGTCATCATAGTCCCTTATCAAAGCAGCCTTAGTAGCTTCCTCTTGCTCAATTCTCTCCCTCTCTAATTCTGCTTGCACCTCTTCATTGAGCTTTCTTGTAACCTCTGCATCCCTTTCAATTGAGCAAATCTTTTCTTTCATCTTTCATTTACTCCCTTCTTAATTCTGCATCAAATTCAGTTTCTTCCTCAAGAAACTATTCTTCATCCTTGGTCTTTAGTATCAAATCTATTTGGCAAGTGGGGGCGCAAGGTTCAAGTACACTGAGATTCTTTTCAAGTTGCTTTTTCTTGGTCTAACTCATAATCTTCAGTGGCCCTTTAAGATAGTCACATTGATTCCTTTACTTCCTATGCTCTCATCTAGCCTTGGATTGTTCTTCCTTCAATTTGATTAGAGTTTGTGCCAATGGTCGTGATATTCTTCATATCAATAAACTTGTACTTGTTGAAGGAGGAAAGTTACTGGCTCACTCAGCACTCTCAACAACATGCACACACAGCAGCACTAACATTATGGCTCCAGCAGCACTATACTGTTTTTAGGCGATCTACAGCAGACAACTAATTCTTACATGTTTTCCTCCTCCTTTCCCTCAACACACTATCCTTTACTAAGCAATAACTTCAGTATCAGCAGTCAAATCAACCTTCTCTGTTTCATCACTGTCCTTCCCTATCAACCACAAGCCTCCTCAGTTTATCCAATCTATTAGTTCCATGTGCCATGATCAGCATCAAGATCATCAAAAACAATGTTGTCATCCAAAGTTGATTCAGGTTTGACCTTTTTCCTCCCCTGTTTGGATACAGACTCCTTCTTTCCAAATCTCTTCTTCATGGATAACCTCTGCACACTTCTCATATAAGCTCTGTGGTGGGAGATGACTGGCTTACTCTTCTGCTTTAACTCTTTAATTCTTTTCTTCAACTTAAGAATTTCTGCAGCTTGAGCATTTTTGGCAGTCTACAAAGTAAGAACCCTGTTGGACAAGTTAGTGCATAAAGTAAATAATTCCTATAAGTTCAGGGCACCCTCAGCTCTATCAGATGTTTGACCACCTGAAAGAGGACTATCATGGGGTGTCTGAACTTGATCCCCATTATGCCCATGTGTGCCCTCTAAAGAGTCCCTAGAGTCTTGGGTAGTGTCATTGGTAGATGATGACTCAGGTATAGAGGGTTGGTCTTCTTCACTATGGTGAGTAGGAGAGGGTGTGGGTTGGGGTTCAGTTGGTGATTCTGAACCTTCACCTTCAGATGCTTGGTATGGCACCAACATATTATCAAAAAGAGGAGTGATTTTTCCTAAAAACTTAGCACTTTTTCTAGCCATGTTTGAGAAAACCTTTTGAGTGTGAGCTGGTGTAGGATAAACATCATTGAAAGGTTCACCAAGCTCAATTTGATCAGTCAAAAACACTGTTAAAAATCTTGGATACATAAGAAATTTCTTTTTAGTATTATCCAAGTTCCTCAACATACCATCAAAAACAAGTTTAGAAAAATTAAACTTAGCATTTGTTGCTAAACAAATAACAGCTGAAGCAATATTTATTGAAAATTCATTCCAGCTAGTTGATTTTGAGCTTAAGGAATGAAGTATGGTATTTATCAGATACTTCCATTATGGAGAAAAGAGGGCTTTTTGAAAAGTTAGCTTATTAAAGTCTCCCTCATACCCCATCAATGCAAGAATTTGAAAAATTTCCTTATTTGTGAGGCAAAAAGTACCATCAGCATCATTAAAAAGAAGATAACTTCTTATGGATGCTTCTGTTACAACTACTACCTTGCTATCTACAGTAACATGAATTTGCTTCTCATCATTGACTATTGTGGAACTAGCAGTGTTCCAAAACTATTCAATATAGGAAGCATAGATAATAGGACTTACAGTGAGAGAATGATGAATATAACTAGAAGAGAGGAAGTCCACTATCTCATGAAAATCAGCATTAGCATCTATCTTCACTAAACATGCGACCATGTTATGCTGATCAACAAACTCCATATCCATGATTAATAGTTGAAAAAGGTTCTGGGTTTAAGATCGGTTGTGTGAATGAGAAGGAATGCTAAAGGTAATTGAGATTTTATAGAGGTTTGCTTTAGGGTTAGAGATGACCGACTGAATAATCTTGATCGTTTATCTTAAGGAAAGAGTATTATAGAAGGAAAGATCAAGAATTTTCAATTCATAGACCCCTATATGCAAGTTGCTGGGCGGAAATATCTCAATGGTTATAATTAAATAGTGGAAGTTAGTTATGCTATCAAACAGTACTAACGGTAACAAGCAGCACAAAGTTTTTTACCTGGCAGCATTAACTTTGCCTGGCAACACAAACTTTGCCTGGCAGCACTAAATTTGTCTGGCAGCACTAACCTTTCAGCTATCAATTAGACCCCTTAAATTCAATCTTCACTGATTCATTAACTTAGTTCAAGCATCATAACCATTGTGAAAACATCTTTTGAGAAGTACGGACCAAATTTAGCAGTACTAAGTATTAGCCTGGCAGCATTACTAAACTGGCATCTGATAGCTCTTGCACTTCATTCCAAGCATCCACAATGTATAATCCGCTGCATTTATACACTTAAACCCATATATCCTTTCTTCAAATACAACATTTATCATCTACACCAATACATATGTACACAGCAGCACTAACTGAACCTAGCAGCACTAACTTTTGTACTAGCAGTACAAAGTTTTGCTCAGCAGTATCAACTAAGTTCAGTAGTATTAATGAACTTACTACTGTTCTAACTAATTTAAACAGCATCTATACATATCAATCCTCCCTTTAATCCATGCTCTAAGGATTAAGCATACCAATGCTTGCAATCAAAAACTTAAATCTAGTCACATCAAAGGCTTTAGTAAGTAGATCTGCAACATTGTAGTCTGTATGTATCTTGACCATTTCAATCAACCTTTTCTCATAGGAATCTCTTATGAAGTGATACCTTATTTCAATATGCTTGGTCTTGGAATGAGAGTCAGGATTTTTCACAACACATATTGCACTTTCATTATCCATATGAATCTTAGTCTTCATAAAGTTATATCCATAATTAAGTAATTGATTTTGAAGCCAAAGAACCTGTGCACAGCATTTGGAAGCAGCAATATATTCTGCTTCAGTTGTAGAATTAGCCACAATAGTTTGTTTCTTACATTGCCAAGAGACTAATCTGCAACCTAGGAACTGACAACCTCCTGTTGTGGATTTCCTATCAAGACTTGCACCTGCATAATCACTGTTAGAATAAGCTATCAACTCCAAAGGTGAATCCTTAGGATATAAAAGGCCCAAAGTAGGTTGACCCTTAAGATATCTAAAGATTCTCTTTACAGCATGCATATGAGAAGCTTTTGGTTGAACTTGAAATCTTGAGCATGCACACACAGCAAACATAATGTCTGGCCTAGAAGATGTTAAGTACATCAATGATCCAATCATGGACCTATATAAATGAACATCAACATCTGTTCCATTTTCATCCTTTGTCAATGGCTTATGTGTCTCCATAGGAGTGCTTGTAATCTTCACACTTGAATAACCAAACTTTTTCAAGATGTCATAAACATATTTGTCTTAACTGAGAAATATGACATCTGTTCTCTGTTCCACTTTTAGCCCTAAAAAGAAAGTGAGTTTCCTCATGGAGCTCATCTGAAATCTTTTATGCATAAGCTGCTCAAATTCAGTACTTAAAGACTTATTTGTTGATCCAAAAATGATGTCATCTACATACACTTGAACAAGTAGAATGTCATTCTTGATCTTCTTTATGAACAAAGTCTTATCAATTGTCCTTCTTCTAAATCCATTCTCAATTAAGTAGGTAGATAAAGTCTCATACCAAGCTCTAGGAGCTTGATGAAGACCATATAGAGCTTTCTCTACCTTGTATACTTTATCTGGAAATGTTGGATCCATAAAACCTGAAGGTTGGCAAACATAAACCTCCTCTTCTATAGTGTCATACAGAAAGGCATTCTTTACATCCATCTGGTACACAGTGAAGTCCATATATGATGCATAGGCCAAAAATAACCTTATTGCTTTCATCCTAGCAACAGGAGCAAAAACCTCATCATAGTCTATGCCTTCTTCTTGTTCTAAACCCTGTACTACTAGTCTAGCTTTATTTCTAACCACAATCCCTCTCTGATCCTTTTTGTTTCTGAAGACCCACTTAGTGCCAATGGCCTTCTTACCATAAGGTAAATCCACCAGTGTCCAAACATTAAGTAGTTTGAACTGGAGAAGCTCTTCTTGCATAGCTTCTACTTAGCTTTCTTCATCCAAAGCCTAAGTTACCTTCTTTGGTTCCATCTGAGAGAGAAAACAAGCAAATAGACAATTTTGAAAGTCTATGTGATTAGTTCTCCTTTGCTTGTTTATGAAGGTTATCAATCCTACTTCATTCTTCTTGTCTGCACTGCAGAGTCCACCTCTCCAATTATTTGAGCTTTAGGATGATCCTTATGAATTCTGGTTGTGGGAATAGGACTGACACTCATGGTTGTTTCCAATTTGTTGATATAAGCCTCTGCACCAGCCTCTGCACCCACATCTTCATCATCATAAGCATTTCCAAAAATACCTGCAACTTGAGGATTTAAAGTATCCTCCAAGTCAGGGATAAGAGGATCAATATGATCAACATTGATCTCCTTGTCTTGTTCAAGCCATCTTTCATAATCACTTTTTTGCTCTTTTGGTCTTGCATGATCCTCAGTAAAGAAAGATGAACTAACAGTATTAAGTGGTGAACTAACAGTATTAAGTCTGTTAGTACTGTCAGCATGAATAGCCTCCCCTGAATTGTTCATTTCACTTTCTTTTGTTGGATTTTCAACTGCATTCTTCTTTCCAGCATCATTTGTAAGTGAGGACTCATCTTCCTTAGAACTTAAAGGAACATAAGAACTTGTATGCATCAAAGGTAATAGAACATATTCTTTGATTTCCTTGGTTACCTTCTCATTTCCATCTTGTCCTGCATCAGAAGTGGTCTCTAAACCTGCATTACCATTAGTTCTATTTCATGCATTGACTTGTTGATAATTCATAGTATTTGTTAAGATATCAATATCAAACAGCCATTGTGGTCCATTTCCTGCAACACTAGGTTTATTTTCAAGAAAGTTCACATGCAGGTTTTCTTCTACTTTCCTAGTCCTACTATCGTATACTCTAAAAGCTTTGCGATTTATAGAGTAACCAACTAGGAATCCCTCATCAAATTTCCCATCAAATTTGCCTAGGTGATCAAGGGTGTTAAGGATGGTAACTGGACAGCCAAAAGGTCTCATAAAGCTCACACTAGGTGGTCTACCAAGTAAGAGTTCATAAGGTGTCTTATTATGTGGCTTAGTCACTAATACCCTATTCTGAACATAACAAACAGTATTAACTGCCTTAGCCCAAAATGGTATAGGTAGTAATGAGTCTGCCAACATTATTCTAGCTGCCTCTATAAGAGTCCTATTCTTTCTTTCAGTAACCCTATTTTGTTGTGAAGTCCTAGCATTACTGAATTCCCTCTTAATCCCTTTGATCCCACAGAACTGATTCATTTCAAAGTTTTTAAATTCAGTCCCATTATCACATCTAATAACTTTAACCTTGTGATTTATCTGGTTTTCTATTCCTGTTATAAAAATTTTAAGGATTGAACTAGTCTCATCCTTTTTGGCTAAGAAGAAAACCCAACTAAATCTGCTATAGTCATCTGTGATTACTAGGCAATACATCTTTCCCATTATACTCTTTACAATGTAGGTCTAAATAAGTCCATATGTAAGATTTGTAAAGAAGTGCTGATGGAATTAACAAGCTTTTTCTTACAGGAGGCCTTGTGTTGCTTTCCTTTCTGACAAGCAACACAAGTGTGGTCATTTTCAAAAAGTTTTGAAGGTAATTCTCTAACTAGATTTCCCTTCATAAGTTTATTCATTGTTTTAAAATTTATTTGACCAAGCCTCCTATGCCACATATTAGACTCATCATTTGTGGCTTTTGCAATCAAACAAGTTAAACCTTTTGAAGGAACTATGTTCTTTAAGTCAAAACTATACATATTATCTTTCCTTAGGATTTTAAGCATCATTTAATTTTCATAAGGTAGCTTAAAATCAGGAGAAAGAATAACACATTCAGTTTTAGTGAAAAGAACACTATTCTTCTTGTCACACATTTGTGAGACACTAAAAAGATTAAACTTTAGTTCTTTCACAAAGTACACATCTTCAAAGTCTAAATGTGCAGTTTTAATTCTACCTTTTCTTGTTATTCTACCTCCCTTGGAACTGCCTACAAATGCAACAAATCCTCCATCATGATCTTGATAATCTGTGAGATAGGACTTGTTTCATGTCATATGCCTGGAGCATCCACTATCAAATATTCCTGTATCTTTCAAAGCAATATGTGGATCTCCCTGCATATCAAACATAAGAGAATTAGTCTCTCTTGGGGACCCAAGCCATTACTGACTTGAGCCTGCCTGTTGGATCAACATAGTTAAATCTCTTACAAATGTATGATCCACTGTTTTTGGAGACATGATCTATTTCTTTAACCTTAGGTCTCCAAATCCAGCATGTTGAGGACTTAACAGCATTAACCCCATGTTTCCCAACAGCACTTGACAGATCTTTTTCATTAGCAGTATTAATAGAATTTGTTTTAGCAGTATAAACTTTATTATTCATAATTCTGTTTGTTTGAAAAAGGGTCTTTGAGAAGATGAATGTGGATTTTGAAAAACAATTGTATTGGGTTTAGCAACATTCACAGAGGTTTTGGGACAAACAGTATTAATAGTCTTGCCAGTACTAACATGTACTGCTGCTCTAGTAGTACTAATTGGTACTTGGCCAGTCTTGGTTATGACTGCTGTTGGCATAAAATTTCTTCTAGAATTAGAGAAATTTTGATGATTAGTCCTCATAGCATAATTCCAAACTGGTCTAACCTCCCTTTGACCAGTTTCCTTTTCCACATTGTTCAAAACAGGTTTTTGTACCATCTTTTTATCATGAAAATTATAGTCTTTAATCAGATGGCTAAAACTACCACACACAAAGCAAGCTTTAGGTGCAAACTGAAATCCAACACCTAATTTCTTAGACACTGATTTATTCCAACTAGTATTGTTATTCCTAGGGATTTCACTAGTTTTCCTAGGTTCATCTGCTTGCTTAGGTTTTGTTTGAACATGTTCATTCTCCCTAATTTCAGTTTCATCTTCATCACAATCAGACACCCAATCTTCAATAATTGGGGCATTTGATGTTTTCTTAGATTCATTAGAAGACTTTTCACTAACATTCTCCTTAACCTTAACACCATATCCAGGGAATTCAGGCTGTTGAAACTCCTTGAGGCCTGAATTAGACAAATCAACAGTTGGAGGTGCAAAGAGGCCTGTAGGTGGAGGTGCAACTGCATTGTAGCTATCAAAACCAATTCCCCTCTTATTATTAATAGCTACTTGACTCCCCATTAAAGTATCTAAACTTTTAGATGCATTTTCAAAACCATCCACTTTAATTTTAATACTCTCTTTTTCTTTCTTTAGATTTTCTACTTGTATTTTAAGAGCATTAATTTCAGAATCCTTAAAAGAGGCATCTCTTTTCAAAACAGCAATTTGATCACAAAAAGCAACCTCATTTTTCTTATAGAAGACTAATTGTTCTTCCACAGAAGCTAGACCTCTTTTATAGTTTGCTAGATCAAATTCAAACTTGTTAAACTCTACTCTTAAGCTATCATATTGACTTTTAAGAGTTTCATAATTCTTAAGACAAGAGTTAGAGCAAGTTTTATCATTGAGTACCTCTGTGTTAGAAAAATCCATGAGAGCCATATTAGTAGGAGCTTCCTCTTCAGCCATAAAGCTCCAATCAAAGCCTGTACCATCAATAGCAATCATTGTAGTAGGAGAAGTATCTTCCACATTCACTGTCCCTTTAGTGTTGTCCTAACTTTTGTTCCTGTTTACTTGATTCCTTAATCTGTAGTCTTGATTCCTTGTCCCTCTGCATTCTCTAGCAAAATGCCCTATCTTGTGACAATTAAAGCATTCTACTTTGGATTTGTCATACCCTGCAGTATTACTTTCCGATCAATAGTATATCTTCCTTCTATCCCTTATAAAACTTCCCTTGCCCTCATACTAGTATAGCCAAATTCCACTTCAAATCCATTTCCTCAAGATCATTATTATGGATTTGTTCTAAATCTTCATGAACTAATTGAGAGCCATTAGGTTGATTGGCCAGGAAAGCATAGACTGTTGCATCACTTAAGCTAGCAGAATTAGTACTGACAGTACTAATAGGTGTGCTAACAGTACTAATTTGAACACTAGCAGTATTAACATCATTGGCACTGCTGGGACTAGAGACAAAAGCTACATTCTGTGAGCTTAAGTCAGAGCTTGAAGAAACAGACCTTTTAACTTCTTGTTCAATAATTTTAAAATTGTTGTAAAGATCATCAAAACTCATCATATCCAAATCTGGTTTGTTTCTCCATACCACCACATGTGTGTTCCATTCAGTGGGCAAACTTCTTAAGAACTTCAAGTTAAGATCTTCTTGAGAGATGTTTTCCCCCAAGATTGCCAACTGACTTACAATTTTTTGAAGTCTATTGAAGATTGAGTCAAGTGACTCAGTACTAGGAGCGTAAGACATGTAACACATACAAATCCTTAAAAGTAATTACGAGTGCACAGATTCAAGACACCGAAGCTCGACATATATGTATGCAATTTAAAGCACTAAATGTGCCCATGTAGATGTTCAACCCGCAACATCCAAATTGTTCCGACATGTATACGTTCGTTGTTTCAGTACCTCCGAAACTGATGAGCGCTACTCACCCGAACGGGGATGTCCAAATCCCAAATAGATCTATTTCATAAAATTCGCGCACAGCTACTAGCCAATGACAGTTCATGAAAGTGGTCATTAGAGGTTTAGCTACTAGGCCAAATCGTAATATGTTTAAAAGAGTAGCTTTGCGTCCAAATGAAAATGATCATGATTCTCACCCAAAGTAGTAAAACAATGTAATTGAATAACAAGCGGGTCAAATGAACTCACCGTAAGTGAATGGATTGAATATTAAAATCAAATGAGTGAATCGCCTCGGCAATTTGAATGCAACCTAATTAATTATAGGTCGTATGAGTATAATGTATTTCATATAATTAAAACATCACATGTTGTATAGCTACACCACCACCTAATAGTTTTTATTAATTCTTTAAAAGTTAAAACAATACTTAACTCGTACTTCGTTAAATTAAGGTATATGTACTTGTACTCGTAAAAAAATATTATTTTTATTTACTAACGCATCATTTGTAAAAATGTATGATTTAATAATGATATTTCATTATTAATTTAATTGTTTCATAAAAGGTTGTATAAAAATAAAAAGTAATGCGCGCGAGTTTTAAAACTTCATATCTTTATCGTTTCGACTCCGTTTTATACGTTTCTTTTGTCCGTGTCTCCGTATTAAAATAATTTATCAAAACATCATATTTATAAAGTTTAAACCCTCTGATGAACAGTAACTTTTACTGTTCATGACAGTTTATAAAAACTATTTTAATAGAAGTAATTAATACGTAGTATTTTAAATCATAACTCGTTCATTATAATCCCGTTTCTCGAGTTTCCATATATCCGTGGAATAGTATTAAGATAATTTTCAAAATATCATATTATAAGAATTTAACCCCGTGATGAACAGTAAGTATTTACTGTTCAAACAGATTATAAAATTGATTTTTATGGAATTAATCATATATCAACTTGTAAAATCGTGAACCTTGTTCGTTATAATTCCGTTTTTCGAGTTCTTTATGTCCGTGTGTTCGTATAAGGAATTTATCACAATATTACATTTAGTGGAATATGTTACCACCGATGAACAGTAACTTTACTGTTCCTCACAGTTTATAAAATTTTTTTCAAAAGTCAATATATATATTATAACTTGTAATATCTCATACCTTGATCGTTATAATTCCGTTTTTCGAGTTCCTTACATGCTCATGATCCTTGTAAAGAGGCACTATTTTTATAAAATATAAAACAAAGGTATATGGTTCGAATTCCAATATTATATAAAAAGTGAAAATATAGGGGTTTCTAATTAAACAAGTAGTATTTAAGAACCTTGCACCATTATTTTTCCAAGTGTTATACCATATATCTTACATGTATTTAGTCCTCTAGTTGTCCATGTCATTTGTCCATATGAAATCATCAAATACTTTATATAACTTCAAAATGAAACTAGGTGGTGATTAACTAATGAAACAAGTATGTATACATTAGAAAATAAATGAATGAGTATTGAAAACTTTAAATAGACCTTATAGAAGTCAAGTAGGATATGAAACAACTAGATATAACCCCAATCAAGCCTTTTTTTTTTAATAAAAATCAAAACACTAATCAAGAAAACCCTAATTATGTTTTCTTGATAAATCCTTGTTAAACCCGAATCCAAGCTTCCCAACACCTTGAGTAGTCTTAGGTAACCTTAGAATGAACACTTGAATGCTTGGAATACCTTGAATGCAAAAATTAAATGAAACCCTAATAATTAATTTTGTGCCGTGGGTTTTGAGTGGGAAAAGAGGGTGTTCTTGCTTTGATTTACTTGTGGAAATTGTAAGAGTATGTTGGTGAAACTAGGGCTTTCTTTTATAGTGCATAGAAACCATGAAACAACCTTAAATCAAACCATGGGCGCCAAATGTTTTTAAAGGACATGATATGGAAGAAGCCTCTCCTCCTCCCTAGGCAAGGGTGCGGCAAAAGAGGGGGTTTAGGGTACATTGACAAGCCAATCTTTAGGTAGTTGGGTCCAAGGTACAAAAGTAGTATGGGTAAACAAGTTGTAAAAAGAAAAGTAGAATAGATTAAATGATTTATTTCAAGTGTAGAAGCCCATGTCCGGTTTTAGAGGGATATAAGTGAGAAAAATAATTAAATTTTGAGTATTGGGTATAAATGTGGGTATTTGTTTGAGTGTAGATGGGTAAAGGTGCTTCCGGGTACGACCGAATGTAATTTATTGCGAAACGTAAGCGTTTTACGTAACCAACAAAAATAAATTATGAAAAGTTATAAATTATAATCCTAATAAATCATATAACACTTGCTTGATGTAAACTTTAATTTGTTTGATGTCCGTTTACATTGAACGTTGATTTTTAGTTTACGCGATTTAACTATAAGATAATAATTAAAAGCGAACGCGTAAAACTCTAAAAATAAATAATGGAATTTATTAAAGTTGTAAATAACCTGAAAATGAGAAATGTTACAGTCTCCACCCGTTAGGAGAGCCTTGTCCCAAGGCTCTAGATGCAATAGTTTTTGGAGGTGCTGGTTTTTGTGAAGAGGTGCAGATACTTTTCCCGGAACTGATCTTCGCGTTCCCACGTGAACTCAGGACCTCTCTTGGAGTTCCATCGAACTTTGATGATGGGAATACGACTTCGCCTTAACTTCTTGATCTCACGCTCCAAGATTTCCACTGGTTCTTCAACAAAGTGGAGTTTAATCATCAATTGTATTTCATCTAACGAACCGCCAATGCTCGTCAGATAAACACTTCTTATGATTGGATACATGAAAAGGAGGCTATGAACCCTGCTTAAACTGTGTGGTAGTTCGAGTCTATAAAGCAACGTTTTCCCACTTTGCTAACACCTTGAAAGGTCCGATATACCATCCCGGGTTCAACTTCCTGTTTTTCCAAAACTTACACCCCTTTCCAAGGTGATATCCTTGAAACATAATCATCGACAACCATCCCTGAAACTCTCAATGGCTTACGCGCTCACATCGCGAACTCTTTCGGCATCACGAGCAACTTGCAATTCTTTGCTTAATTTTGGACAATCTCTCGGTTGATTCTGAACAAGTTCTGGACCGGATCCGAGCACTCCCACGCTCAGCCCAACACACAGGTGACACGACACTTCGGCCATAAAGTGCCTCGAATGGGGCAGGCTGAATACTAGCAGATAGCTATGTTGTACGGAATTCAATCAGCGATAGTGTCCTTGCCCAACTGTTTCCCAAAGACTAATCACTGCAAGCGGTAACAATCTCAAGAGTTTGAATGGTCTTTCGTTTAGGTCCCCATTAGTCTCTGGGATGGTATGTCGTACCCATAATCCAGCCGGGTATCCATAGCTTTCTTAAATGACCTCCAGAAATTTGAACAGTAAACCGAGGTCAGATCGCAAATGAACGAGACTGGTATCCCATGCTTGAGACCACTCTTTCAAGTATGGTCCTAGCTATTTGTGTCCAAAGGTTCGTTTTCCCTCATTGGTAAAAAGTGGCAGGCTAGTGTCGATCTACAATTACCCAATGGTGTCGTTTCCACTTATGTGTTCTTGTGAGTTTGTGACAAAGTCCATGAGTGATATTTCCCATTTCCATTGAGGTAATCTCGGGTTGTACTAGTAGGCCAAATGTTTGTGGTGTTCGGCTTTGACTCTTAAATACTGTCAAACACTTGGCTAACATAGGTGGCAAGTCAGCTGTTCATTTAGACCACCAGTAAAGTTTTCTTCTGTCCTGGTACATTTTATCGGAACCCGGGTGAACAGAAACTCGACTTGTGAGACCATGCATAATCCAAGTCCTTAGGTACCCCCCCCCCCACCCCTACACACAAAATGTGTTTCCGGGGGGCCCCGCCGTACCAAGCGTGGCAACCAACTTCTGTTGTTCAGACACAATGTTCCGTCCGCACGCGGTTCCAACTTCTCTTTCCTGGGTTTCTCTGGGTCCTTCGAATTTTAAATCAACATACCTCCTACGTCTTCGGACTTGAGGTTTTCTGGTTTTCTTGCCTCAATCTGAGCCTCTAAGATCCGCTTGGGTAGGTCCAAACCAATAGTCATAAGTAAGGCCCGAACCCGTAATGGCTTTACTCGTTCCTTCCTGCTCAATGCGTCAGCCACTACATTTGCTTTTCCAGGGTGATAACGAATCTCGCAATCGTAATCACTGAGCAATTCCAACCAACGGCGTTGTCTCATGTTCAATTCCTTCTGATTAAGGATGTGTTGTAAACTTTTGTGGTCGGTGAACACGGTACATTTTGTCCCGTACAAATAATGCCTCCAAATCTTTAGAGCGAACACTACTGCGCCTAACTCCAAATCATGAGTGGTATAATTCTTCTCATGAATTTTTAGTTGTCGTGATGCATAAGCAATCACCTTTTCTCTTTGCATTAGCACAACGCCCAACCCTTTGATCGAAGCGTCACAGTAAATGATAAAGTCTTCACTTCCTTCGGATAAAGCCAGAATTGGTGCACTAAACAACTTCTGCTTTATCAATTGAAAAGCCGTCTCTGCTTTGTCACCCCAATCAAACTTGACCTTCTTTTGAGTAAGCTTGGTCATTGGCTTGGCGATTTTTGAGAATCCTTCAATGAATCTTCAGTAGTAACCGGCAAGGCCTAAAAATTAACGAATCTCCGTTGCAGTTTTAGGAGATTCCCAATCTTTAACGGATTCAATCTTGGCGGGATCCACGTGAATACCCTGACTGTCAATCACGTGACCAAGGAACTGTACTCTAGGAATCCAAAATTCACATTTAGAGAATTTGGCATACAACTGCTCCTTCTTTAGCAACTCCAAGATTAACTTGAGATGCTCTTCGTGCTCTTGCTTGTTCCTTGAGTATATCAGAATATCATCAATAAAGACAATCACGAATTTATCCAAATATGGTTTGCACACCCGGTTCATGAGATCCATAAATACAGCAGGTGCGTTAGTCAAACCAAATGGCATAACTTGAAATTCATAATGTCCATATCGAGTTCTGAACGCGGTCTTTGGAATATCTTCTTCACGAACCCTTAGTTGATGATAACCCGATCTCAGGTCGATCTTCGAGTAGACACTCGAACCTTGTAGTTGATCGAACAAATCATCAATCCTTGGAAGCGGATAACGGTTCTTCACCGTCAGCTTATTCAATTCCCGGTAATCAATGCACATCCGGAATGATCCATCCTTCTTCTTGACAAACAAGACCGGAGCTCCCCAAGGTGAGGAACTGGGTCTTATAAAGCCTTTGTCGGAAAGTTCTTTCAGTTGGTCCGACAATTCTTTCATCTCGGACGGAGCTAATCGATAAGGTGCTCGTGCCACAGGTGCAGCACCAGGTATCAAATCGATTTGAAATTCCACTTGGCGGGTTGGTGGAATACCCGGCAAGTCCTCGGGAAATACCTCAGGAAAGTCTTGAACTATTGGTACGTCTTCAAGTCGCTTCTCCTTCGACTTGTCTTCAGCCTTTTTCGTGGTAACATGTGCCAAAAAGATGGGACATCCCTTCAGCAAATACTTTTGTGTTTTGGTGCACGAGATGATGTTTAATCGAGACTCGTGTCCGTTGTTGCTTCCGTCACCATGAAAAGTTAAAATTTCATTTCCAAAGGGAACACGAACGAGTTTCTCATCACAAACGATTACGGCATGATATTTAGATAACCAGTCCATACCGATAATGACGTCAAAACTACCCATCTCTACGGGCATCAAGTCGATGTTGAATGGATGATTTAGAAAATTCAAAGTACAACCCCGTATAAGTGTATTAACCCAAATTATTCTACCGTCGGCTAACTCAACATCATAACCATGGTCTAGTGTAGTTGGGATGATATCAATCAAAGAGCTAAATGCTGTAGATACGAAACTTCTATCGGCACTAGTATCAAATAAAATCGAAGCATAACGGTTATTTAGAAGGAACGTACCCATGACAACATTAAAGTTTGGGTTCGTCTCGGCAGTGCCCACAGCATAAGCTCTTGCTACAACATTACCATTCCCAGCCTGATTTCCTTGATTTCTGTTCTTTAGCTTTGGGCAATCACTTCTAAAATGACCATGAGCTCCACACGAACAAAAAAATGTAAAAAAATTACACGAACCTAACTAAATCACCCCCGTGGCGATTGATACCAAATGTCGGTAACCTGAAACCACACTCACTTCATATTTAAATAAGAAAAATAAGATTAGGAGATGAGAAGAATTTTAGAGAGAGAGAATAAGAGAAAACTAGAGAGAGAAACTAGAAATGGGAGGATTACTTGCAAAATGAAAAATGTTACAAATGAACCAACACCCTCTCCATGAGATGGAGAGGGGTATTTATAGTTTCTTACTAACCTAGGGTGACGCCTAGGTGTAGTGTTGTTGGGTTGGCTCAGGTTTTGGGCTTTAGCCCGCAACGTATACAATATTAGATTAAATCACGAGCCCGACTCCCTTTCTAGCCAATTACAACAACTAATAAATAAAGACCGAGTTTCCTTGTTCGACTTAATATTTTGAGGCTAACAGAGGTGTTTATTGCAGGGCAAAATGAAAATGTTGTTGAAGAAGTAGTTGATGTTGCTCAAGTTAGTATTGCTGCAATAACTGTTATAATAACTACCGAAGAAATTACTTTGGCTCAAGCACTTGAAGCATTAAAAACTTCAAAACCCAAGGTGAAAGGGATTGTTTTTCAAGAGCCAGATAAATCTACAACAACAACAAAAATTTCTTCACAACAATCACAGGACAAGGGTAAAGGAATAATGATAGAAGAACCTATGAAGCATATGAAGAAGAAAGATCTAATCAGGCTTGATGAAGAAGTTGCTTTAAAACTACAAGCAAAATTTGATGAAGAAGAAAGACTTGCAAGAGAGAAAGCTAAAAAAGTACAAGAAGCCAATATTGCCTTGATTGAAACATGGGATGATATACAGGCAAAGATTGATGATGATCATCACTTGACTGAAAGATTGCAAGCACAAGAACAAGAAGAGTTGTCTATTGAAGAAAAGGATACATTATTTCAACAACTCTTAGAGAAAAGAAGAAAGCATTTTGCAGCTAAAAGAGCAGAAGAGAAAAGAAACAAACCACCAACAAAAGCTCAACAGAAAAAGATAATGTGTACTTACCTAAAGAACATGGAAGGATACAAGCTCAATGATTTAAAGTTGAAAGATTTTGATTCTATCCAAGAGATGTTTGATAGAGCATTCAAAAGGGTAAACACATTTAAAGACTTTATAACAGAGTTGGTGGAAGGTAAAGAAAAGAAAGCAGGAACAGAGCTGATACAAGAGAGTACAAAGAAGCAAAAGGTGGAAGATGACAAAGAAACAACAGAGATTAAAAAGTTAATGGAAATCATTCCAGATGAAGAAGAAGTAGCAATTGATGCTATACCTTTGGCTGTTAAGTCTCCAAGTATTGTTGACTGGAAGATTCATAAAGAAGGAAGAAAAAGCTATTATCAAATAATAAGAGCTGATGGAAAGTCTCAAATGTACATGATCTTTAGTCACATGCTTAAAAGTTTTGACAGGGAAGATTTAGAAAGTTTATACAAGTTGGTAAAAGCTAAATATAAGTCAACAAAGCCAGTGGAAGACTTGGATTTGGTATTATGGAATGATTTGAAAACAATGTTTGAACCACATGTAGAAGATAATATATGAAGGAATCAACAAGACTACAAAGTGTTAAGCTGTATGACTCCTATGGAGTACACTTCTTGAGGATGCAACATATGCAGATTTATATGTTGGTAGAGAAGAAGTATCCCCTTACACCATCTACACTTTCAATGTTGTTGGAAAAGAAGCTTATGATTGATTATGAAAGTGAAATGGCTTATCAGCTTCTTAAATTCATCATAAAACAGCTTAAGAAGTAAAGAAGTGTTTGGAAGTATCCTCCTGGTGTTAATGAAGATTTAAATGAAGAAACTTGATGATTTTGAAGAAGAATATCAAGTTTAGGGGAGGATTGTTAGGATTAAAAGTCTTCTTTATGTTGTTTGAATTACTGTTGCTCATGTTTTTGTTAATGTTGCTCAGCTGGAGTTAGTATTACTAGTGAAGATTTAGTGTTGCTCATGGAATTCAAAGAAAATATGCTAAGTGTTTACTACTGCTAGTACACAGTTAGTACTGCTAGTGAATATTAGTACTACTAGTGAAAATATGATAAGTAGTTACTACTGCTAGTATAAATTTAAGACTGCTCAGTTGAAGTTAATGCTGCTAGTACAAAGTTACTACTGCTCAAGGTTAAGACTGCTCAGAGATAAGTTAATGATGCTAAGGTTAATAAGTTAGTACTGTTTGGTGTTAGTACTGCTTATATGATATGTATTAAGTTATTTGTTTATAGAAAAGAAAAATAGCCAATTCACGTGTAAGACGCCAGCTTCACTAAAAGTGAGGCTAACAGAGAAGGTTTAAAACTTAAAGCCTATGAAATTTCAGTTGTCAAAAAGAAACACGATGAGTTAGTCAAACAGAGTCTTTTAACAAAGTCACTACGAAGGTCTTGTCAAAGAGAAAACAAAGGTAATAACGGATTTGAAACTTAAGGAAGAAAAATACATTAACAAAATGATTGCAATGGAAAAGCAATTAAAGTTTTTGAATGAAATTGTTTACAAAAGAAATCAATCAATCCAAAGCATTCATATGTTAGCTCCCAAAGGCCCAACATTCAATGGTAGACCCACTTTTTCAAATCCAATGTACCTCAAAAAGGCTCAATCTAAGAAACCATGTTTGTATGCGATCCTATATGACCAATCTGATCCTGGAAACAGACTCGTCCCCGATAAGGAAGAGACTCTGACTCTTGAAAAAGAGAGTCGATCAAAATTGAATAAAGACTTAGTGAGACCTTATGACTACACAAAGCTAGATAGTCTTTATGAAATTTTCAAACCAGCGAATCAGGAATATCATGTATAGTTGGCACATGCAAATGAAGTAAGAAAGAAAATGTGGATAAATTTTTTGTGAAAACTAAACCAAAAATTTTCAAAAACGTCGGTTTCTTACCTGTTTCCAAATCAATAAGTAAAAGTAGACAAGCATATAATGTAATGACAAACAACATAAATCATTTTAGAGAACTTTGATCAAGCTTGGGAAAAACATTCTCATGATCATTTTCGTGCCCTAACTGCTCATGATATGGAAATCCTAATTAAGACATGTTTGATGCCTATTGCCATAAAAACACAGAATGATAGTTTCACATTTGTTCATGAACTTAAGAAAGAAATGCATGATGATTTAAAGTAGTTGAATCCCTTGAAAAAGAAATTGATGAACTTGAATCTGATAAAGCAGAATTTTCAAACATGTATGATATACTTTTGCAAGAATGTGTGTCTAATGATGTTATGTGTTCTTATTTGCATTCGTTATCTGATTTAGATGCGCACACTGAATTGCAATGCTTATATCTTCATAAAGTCAAAGAATGTGAATTTCTTGCACAAAAGCTTTCGAAACAAACTGAAACTGTTAGTAAAGAAGTTTATACTGAGCTTTTACGAAGTTTTGCTAAATTAGAAAAACACTCAATTTCTCTTAAATTCTCTTGAACTTGCTTTATAACAATATAAAGAACAAATGAAAAATGACAAAGTTTGTAAAGAAACATCATCAAATGTATTTGAAAAAGAACATGAACATAACATAAAATAGCAAGATTTGGAAGCTCAATTGCAAGACAAGAACATAGCCATATGTGAGTTAAAGAAACTCATCAATAAATGCAAAGGAAAATAAGTGGAAACTAAGCTTTGATAAACCATTTGTTGTTCGACAACCAAATGCTCAAAGGATTCCAAAACCATCAATTTTAGGCAAATCGGCTGCCTTTTCAACGTCCACTTAGAGGAAACGTGTTTCAAAGACAAAGTCGATTCCCAAAACTAATATGTCAAAGAGTTTATCAAAACTAGTCACTATACAGATTTTACCTCAAACAACAAGGAAAGATGTAAGAAACACAAATGTGATTAAAGCAGGAATGTATCAAATTGACACTAGGGGGGGGGGGGGGGGGGGGGGGGGGGGGGGGGAGGACAACACAATGCTAGAGCATCCTCAGTTGCCACACCTTTTAGGATACTAATCCTCGCGTGTCTACCTCTACAGAGTAATTCACAGAACTAATGTTAGCAAACCACAACTTAAGAGCACTCAAATGAAAGATAAGGTCGTACAAATACTAAGTACAAGTGAAGAAATAAGAAGATTGAAGTAGAAACCCACCTTAGATATTCTAGTATTTTTAGTCTTGTAACTACGTGTAATGAAGTTTTAAATCTACAAACTCGAATGTTAATGCTGTTTAATTCAGATTATTATGCCATGTGTTTCTAAATTTTTGAATGACGTGAATGCTAGAACTAAGAAGCCTAATGTAGTACCTATTAGTACTAGAAAACCCAAAAGTCATGCGAACAAATTTGTTGCAACACTCCCTAAGAAAACAGTTGCATCAGAATCCACTATCCAGAATTCCAAGAGTTACTATAGGATGCTTTATGAGAAAACTAGTAATGTAGTAAATGTGATAGAACAACCACTGCCCATAACCGGAATAAATGGGTTCCTAAGAAAAAAATAAAATAGGTGCCTAAAACTAAGAATGAAAATGTGAAAAATGAAGTTAGCTTCCAAAGATAATGTATCTAGGATAACTAATGTCTTGAAACTCACAAATTCTTTAGGATCCAATTTGTCAAATGTTCCATCGTCCTCTAATTCTCTTGTAGATTGTTCAACTTATCCTATTCATTGTTGACTTTGGATGCACAAAGCATATGACGAGCAATCTAATGCTTATGTGCAATTTTGCTGAAAAATATATGGGTACCATTCATTTTGGCAATGATCAATTTGCTCTAATTATAGTTTATGGACATTTGGTTCAAGGAAATGTCACGATCAAAAGGATTTATTACGTCGAAGACCTCAATCATAATCTCTTCTCGGTTGGTCAATTTTGTGATGCGGATTTGGATGTTGCTTTTTGAAAATCTACATGTTTTGTTAGAGATCTTCAGGGAAACGATTTACTCACCGGTAATCATGGATCTGATCTCTATATAATTTTACTTCAAGAAACGATTTCATCAACTCTAATCTGTTTCATGGCTAAAGCCTCACCAACTCATGCATGGTTATGGCATCGAAGACTTTCTCATCTTAACTTTGACTACATCAACTTGCTTTCAAAGAAGGATGTCATGATTGGTTTACCAAAAATAAAATATGTCAAGGATCAACTATGTTCCTTTTGTAAAGTGAGTAAATCAAAAAGAAGTTCATTCAAGACAAAGGTTATTCCAAGTTCGAAAGGACGGCTAAATTTGCTTTATATGAGCTTATGTGGTCTAATGCGGGTTGTTGCATAAACAGGAAGAAATACATTTTGGTAATTCTAGACAACTACTCCAGATATACTTGGACTCTATTTCTAAGATCTAAGGATAAAACACCAGAAGTTCTAAAATATTTCCTCAAGATGATTTGACAAAATCTTCAAGCCCCAGTAATTTCTGTTCGAACTGACGGAGGCATAGAGTTCTTAAACAATACACTCAATGCATTCTTTAAAGAAGAAGGAATTAAGCATCAGACTTCTACTCCTCCAACACCTGAACATAACGGCATTGTTGAAAGACAAAACCGTACTCTGGTTGAGGCTGCTCAAATGATGCTTTCAGCTTCTAAACTTCCTTTGTTCTTTTTGGTGAAGCAATTGCAACCGCATGCTATACTCAAAACAGATCAATCATAATCCCATCACATGAAAAGACTACATACCATGTCATCAATGATAGGAAACCTTCAATTAGACACCTTCACATATTTGGTTGCACCTGTTACTTAACCAAAGATGGTGAAAATCTTGACAAGATGAAAGAAAAAGGGGATATGTGCATTCTGGTGGGATACTCCACTCAGTTTAAGGGATATCGAGTTTACAACAAGAGAACCCGATTAATAGTTGAATCCATACATCTTAGATTTGATGAGATCAAAGAGATGGCAGAGACGTCTGTTGATAATAACACTTCAGGCCTCGTTCCCCAACAACAC
Organism: Tanacetum coccineum; assembly: GCA_026074375.1. NCBI lineage: Eukaryota > Viridiplantae > Streptophyta > Magnoliopsida > Asterales > Asteraceae > Tanacetum > Tanacetum coccineum. The sequence goes on from BQNB010001191.1 coordinate 117,379, forward strand.
AAGGTGTCAGACTATGACAACTCTGGCCTCACACCACAACTACAAAATGTTTCTCCTTTAGCAAATACAACAGCTCCGTCACAACAAGACTTGGATTTACTATTCGATCCTTTGTATGATGAATTTTTCACTGTAGGTACTTCAGGTGTCAACAAGTCTTCTTCTCCCACCGATAATTTTACACAAGACACACCACGTACAACGAATGTTTAATCTTTAACAACACCGAAAACTCCAACAAATGTTCATGCTGAGGAAAACAACACAAGCAGCAGATATGTTGGGAAATAGATTGTAAAAGACTTAATACTTGTAGTATAACAGTTAAGTCTGGTAGTATTAGTTAGTTCTGGCAGTACTAAGTTAATACTAGCAGTACTAAGTTAAGTCTGGCAGTACTAAAGTTAGTACTGGTAGAATAGCAGTACTATAGTTAGTACTGGTCATATTTAGTTTAAGTCCTGTTTATATAACATAATAGTAATAGATATCTTATGAGATATCTTAGAGATAGTCTTAGGAAAGGAATATGCATTATCCTGTTCACACGTTTTAAAGCCAATAGGGTTTTCCCTTGATGTATAAAAGGAACCCTACGGCAGAGAGTTTTCATATTGTAATAAGAACAATTGAAGCTTTATAAAATCAATAGCAAATTTATATTATGTTCTTCTTATTCTTGTGTTAATATCCGCCATTAACACTGTATATTAGAATTTAGTGTCCCTCTCACATAGTTTGATATGAATTATTCAAGTTAACAATTGTCTTACAAAGCCTATATAGATCCAAGACCAAGACTACAAGTGGTATCAGAGCCAATTAAGGGACTCTGAATAAGAAGAATCACAAGATCACAAACAAACACTCTCCTATAATTCTATACAAAATGTCTCAACCTGCTAATGATGAGTTCTCAAAACATCTCAGTGATGATAAAGAATCAAACCATAAAGATGCATCAGACACTGGTGCTGCACCTAAACAACAACAACAAGTGATTCCTCAAATAACTGCTATCTTAAATATCAAACTCCCAATTCTGAAGAAGGAGGAGTATGATATATGTCTTATGGGAGATGGACATTACCTCTGAGTGACATTGAAATGATGTTTGGAAAGGTAATTCAGAAATGGAAACTCTAAGAAAGGAAATTTCACTGGAAAGATGGTATGTTCGAATACTAATCACCAGTAACTGCTGCAGAAATTCAAGCTGTTGAAAAGGAAAGGAAGGCTAAGAATATTTTGCTGATGGCCATTCCCAAGGAGCATATGAGAAGATTTCATAGAATGGATGATGCAAAAGAGAACTGGGAAGCCATCAGAACTACGTTTGGTGGTAATGCAAATTCAAAGAAAATGCAGAAGGCCGTTTTCAAACAACAGTTTGAAGCATTTAAAATATCCAATTCAGAAGGTTTAGAAAATGGATAGACAGATTCCAACAATTCTCTTCTCAGTTGGAGCTCAAGGTGCGTGAAGTATCAACTGAGGATGAAATCATAAGTTTCTCAGATCTGCCCCCCAGCATGGTCCATATCTGGCAATGACTATGAGAACTAAACCAGAGGTTGACACTTTATCTATTGATGATTTGTACAATAACCTTACAGTTTTTGAGCAGGAAATCCAAGGTGCCTCAAAAACATCTTCAAGTGCTCAAAATGTTGCTTTTGTGTCACAAAGCAAAAGCAACACTAATAAGGTTAAGTCTGGTTTTACTGGTGCCTACAGTACTTGCACTCCTTCTACTTCTTCAACCAATATTCCTAAAAAAGAAGTTCTTGCTGGTTTTTATCTGATGAAGTTATCTATTCCCTCGTTGCCAACAATAGGAGTGACTGAGAGACTTCTTTTCATGAAGATCTTGAACAAATTGATGATTTAGACATTGAAGAGATGGACATAAACTAGCAGATAGCAATGATTGCTATTTGAATGAAGAAGTTTTTTAAGAAAATAGGAAAGAGAGTTTGTGTAGATGGAAAAACACCTGTTGGCTTTGACAAAAAGAAGCTTGAATGCTTCAATTGTCACAACATTGGTCATTTTGCTAGGGAATGTACAGCAAAGGGGATAAATGATGGAAAGAAGAAGAGAGACTCATTTTATCAACATCAAGAAGCTGGGAAGCAAGAGAAGAATCAGATGGGCTTGCTGACAATGGATGATGGAATTGTCAATTAGGGAGAACATACTGAAGTTTGAAGAAGATCAAATCAGCACTTATGTATCATGCTCAAGTAAAGGTTCTTTTATGTTCTAAAACTTGCATTGATTCATACAATACCCTTAAAACACTGTGTGATGAACAAATGAATTATTAGTGAATCAGAAGCATAAATACTTGCTATAGTCCAAAGGGGCTGTTTTAAAAAACCTAGAAGATCAACTTGTTATTTTCAAAGAAACAACAACTTTCTCTAAATGAAAAGCTTTCATTTTTCAGGCTAATGAAAATATATAAAAAGATGAAAAGCTTAAAAGATATAGGAGAATAGGAATGAAAGCTGTAAAAGAAAAGGAACAATTGCAGAAAACATTAGATTCATGGAAAGATTCTTTTAAAATCTTGGGAATTAAGGAGACACTCTAATACACTAACACAACACACTCTACACGTGTTAATGTTGGGGCTTAGGGTGTGAATTAATAAATCAAACATTGATGTTTAATTATGAGGAAGAAAATACGAATTTTTTATGTGATTAATTGTTCAGAAGAAGGGATTCAGTTGGGGAAATACCTTGTATAACTGGTAGATTTACCAAGACGTAAGTGATTATATAGTGTTCCACATCCATTAATGGATTATACTCTACACCCACATAAAAAATTGATAGTCTTTATAGGTTATGTAAAGATGGGACAGAAGAGCATGAACCCAATGTAATCAGATGAAATCTAGTGAATATTCTACCTGTCAATCAATACAGTGCAGGGATCTGAAGGATCTTGTGAAAATATCTCTGAGCACTCTTTTGAAACTGAATCAGAAAGTTTAAGTGAACCAAATGAGATGTCTAAGTCAAGGTTGGAAGTAACTAATGAAAAAGATGTGTCTGCTCCAAAATCAAAAGAAGTTGAACCTAGTTGTGTCTCACACATAAAAACTCCTAGGCAACCACTCAAAGATAAAGAAACACATAAAGTTAATAGGAAGAATTGGAATGAGATGATGGAAAGAGAACTAGGGGAAGGTTACTCTTTTACAAAGAAAAAATGTTTTGTTTGTGGTAGTCTCAGTCATTTGATCAAAGACTGTGACTATTATGAAAAGAAAATGGCAAGGGAAGCTGAGGTTAAAAGGGTTGTTAATACTGGTAATGGGGTGGCAAAACCAGTATGGACAAATGCAAACAGGATTAATCATGCTAATCAATTTGTTCCTAGATCAGTACAACTTAATGCTGGTAGGCCAAAGTTTAATTCTGTTAGGCCTCATATTAATACTGGCAGGACAAATATTAGTTCTGGTAGGCCTAAAGTTAATACTGTTAGTCCTAAAGTTAATTCTGTTAGTCCTAAAGTTAATGCTGTTAATCCTAAGGTTAATACTGTTAGACCTAGACAGCCAGTACCTAACAAGACCTCAAACAGTTCAAGTCCCAAAAGACCACAGATGAATCAAATGAATCAAAGAAGGGATTTTTCAAAATCATATTCATCTGTAAGAAGACCCTTTGCAAAATCTACAGCACAAATGGCTAATTCTAATGCTGTAATGGGAAGTTGGGGATCTGCTGTTAAGACCTCAGCAAGTTATAATTGGAGGAACTCTAGACCAAACTTCAATTATAACAGTGGACCTACTTTTATTAGAACTGTGAATGCAAATGGTCCACAAGGCAGACCCAAGCCTGCAAAGGCCTGGGTCCCTAAGAGAAACTAATTTCTCTTTTTCATGTGCAGGAACATCCACTGAAGAACATGGTAGATAGAGGTATATTTGATAGTGGATGCTCAGGGCACATGACAGGTAACAAGGATCAACTGGAGGATTTTGAAGAATTCAATGGGGGATCTGTTACCTTTGGAGGTAGCAAAGGCTACATATCTGGTAAAGGAAGAATAAGAGTTGGTAATTTAGATTTTGATAGTGTGTCTTTTGTAAAAGAATTAGGGCATTTTAACCTTTTCTCAATATCACAAATTTGTGATAAGCAGCACAAGGTTCTTTTTACTGAAACTGAATGTCTTGTTGTGTCTTCTGACTTTAAGATGCCTGATGAAAATCAGATACTTTTAAAGGTCCCTAGACACCACAACATGTACAGTTTTGACATGAAGACACCTTCTCCTGCAAAAGGTTTTGCCTGTTTGATTGCAAAAGCCACATCTGATGAATCTAAATTATGGCATAGGAGGTTAGGTCATATCAATTTTAAAAACCTAAACAAACTTGTGAAGGGAAACCTTGTCAGAGGTCTACCTTCCAAGGTTTTCAAAAATGACCACACTTGTGTTGCCTGCCATAAAGGCAAACAACACAGGGCCTCTTGCAAGGCCAAGTTAGAAAGATTGATTACTGTGCCTTTACACACCTTGCATATGGATCTTTTTGGTCCTACTTCTGTGAAAAGCATTAATCATGCAAGTTATTGCCTTGTAATCACTGATGATTGTACAAGATTTAGTTGGGTATTCTTTTTGGCTTCTAAGGATGAAACTAGTGGCATTCTTCAGACCTTTATTAGGCAGATTGAAAACCAGCTTAGTCATAGGGTTAAAATCATTAGATCAGATAATGGCACTGAATTTAAGAATAGAGATATGCTTGAATTTTGTGGAAACAAGGGAATAAAACAAGAGTATAGTACTGCTAGAACTCCACAACAAAATGGAGTTGCTGAAAGAATGAACAGAACCCTAATTGAGGCTGCTAGAACTATGCTAGCAGATTCTCTCTTACCAACCACTTTTTGGGCAGAAGCAGTTAGTACTGCTTGCTATATTTTTAATAGGGTAAGAGTGACAAAACCTCAAAACAAAACTCCATATGAGCTTTTGTTTGGCCACAAACCAACTATTAGCAACATAAGACCTTTTAGGTGTCATGTTACAATTTTAGATACTTTTAGTATGCTTGGCAAGTTTGATGGAAAATCTGATGAGGGATTCTTAGTTGGTTACTCACTAAATAGCAAAGCCTATAGGGTTTATAATTTAGTAACCAAAAGAGTAGAAGTAAATCTGCATGTCAATTTTCTTGAAGATAAACCCAATGTCAAAGGAGTAGGATGGATGTTTGATATTGACTATCTTACTGATTCTATGAACTATATTCCTGTATCTTTAGAAAATCAAGCTAACTCACACGCAGGTACTTCAGAAGTAACTAATAGTGCAGGTACTTCACAAAGTCCAAATGCTATTGCTTCTGAGGAAAAAGATAAGGATGCAGAGCTTATTGTTGTGCCTTCAGCTGTAAAGAATACTGAAGAAAAAGTTGAATCAAGGAAGTCTTCTTCAAATTCAAAGAAAGAGGAGATCTTGACAGAACCTCAATAAGAGAAGGAGGCCTCTTCTACTGACACTTTAGAAGATAATCCTAAGATTCTAGCTTTTAGAAGAGAGTTGGAAGAAATTGCTCTAAAGCATTTAGGGACAATATCTAAAAACACCTCTACCAGTACTCCTTTAGTTAATACTGGTAGTGAGCCAGTTAATACTGGTATGCTTGATCCTGATGATTCACCTATGCCAGAGCTTGAAATCTTTCACAAGTCTGAGACAGGAATTTTTGATGAGGCATCTTATGATGATTCAGATATGCCAGAGCTCACAATATTTAACAAGCCTCATAAAGGGATTTTTGATGAGGCTTCTTATGATGACGAGGGTATGGTCTATGATTTCAACAACTTACCAATAGATGTAGCTGTTAGTCCCATTCCTACTCTTAGGATACACAATATTCACCCACAAAGTCAAATATTGGATGATCCTAAGTCATCTGTGCAAACTAGAAGCAGAGTGCAACAACATTCAGGAGCACATGCACTTGTAAGTTATGTTCAAAAGCAGCAAAGGAACAATCACAAAGATCAAACAGGTATTGTTTGTATCCCTGCTTCTTATCTCACAGAGGAACCTAAAAAGATTACTGAAGCTCTAAAAGAATGAACATTTGGGTTTGAAGCAGACTGCATGAAGGAGTTGTTACAGTTTAGTTCTGCAACAGGTATTGGATTCAAGTAGATCTATCCTCATGGATCAAAGTGATTGGAACAAAATAGTATACAAAAACAAAAGGGATGAAAGAGGATAATTGTCAGAAATTAAAGGCAGATTAGTGGCCCAAGGTCACAGACGAGGAAGAGGGTAATGACTATGATAGAGGTTTTTTGAGCTCCTGATGCAAAAGAATTGAAGCTATCATGTTAATTTCAGCTTTGCCCTTATTTATAGGGTTCATATATACCAAATGGATGTAAAAATTGCAATTTTTGTTATGGCACTATAGATGAAGAGTGTATGTTTATCACCTCTGGTTTTGTTTGAACCTGATCATCCTAAGAAGGTTATAAGGTAGTCAAAGCTTTATAACCACAACATCAAGCTCCCAGAGCTTGAATGCTACTCTAATCAACATTTCTAGAGAAGAATGATACAGAAGGGGAAAATTGGACAAGACATTGTTATTAAGAAGAACAAGAAGATATCAATGCTGTTCAAGGGTATTAGAGAAATGAATACAATTTTTGGCTCCATAGAAAGTCTTTGTGTGATGAATTTTGAGGCATGATGAAAGGCAGATTTCAAATGAGTTTCTATGGGTGAACTCCATACATATTCTTCCATGGAGTGCAAGTCAAGCCAAAAGATAGGATGGAACTTTTTATTTCACAAGACAAGTAATGTAGCAGACATGCTAAAAAAGTTTTGGACCTTGTACGTGTGAAAACTGCAATAACCGCAATGATACCAAGATGTCGTTGACAAAAGATGAAGAAGCAGAAGAAGTTGGATGTACACTATACAGATCCATGATAGGTTACTCTCGTGAATTTAAACTTCCTCTAGCCGATATAATGTTGCAAGTATGTGCGTTTCTTCGTTTTCAGGTTACTCCCAAACTTCACACCTAAAGCTGTGAATAGAATCTTTAAGAACTCTTAAGGTCAAACCTAAATATGGCTTATGGTATCCTAGAGAAACATCTTTTGACCTGAAAGCTTACTCAGTAATGTGACTATCTGGGGGCACACCTGACAGAAATCCACTACACTGGTTGTAATTTCCCTTGGAAGCAGATTAAATTTCATGGCAATGCAAGAAACACAACAATAGTGGCTACCTCTAACAGCAGGAAGCTGAATATTAGCTGCTGTGGACAATATTGTGGATCAGAAATCAAATGTTGGACTATGGTTTCAATTTCATGAATACCAAAATCCACATTGATAATGAAAGCACAATCTGCATTATGAAGAATCTGGTGTATCACTCCAAGACAAAGCACATAGAGATCAACAGAATAATAAACCAACTTTATAACGAGATTCCTTATGAGAAGCAAGCTCATTAGTGTGGAAGCGAAAATTCAACCCAGACATCAATTATCTGACCCTAGTGACCAAATAGCATGATTGACCACGGTATCAATTTCTTAGTGGTTAATATTGGTATGATAAATCCATAGCTACATTTAAGGGGAGGATTAAATGTATAGTTTGTAATTTAGATAGGTTATATCAATTCTAATAGTTATTAGAATACAAAAGACTAGTAGCATAGTGTTTTTGAATAGTTTTGTAGTATGTTTTGGGTGTGGCTTAATGTTTTTAGGTTCTACTTGGATTGCAAGAAGGATTGGAGCATGGATTAAAGTTAAACTGAAGTTGTGCACAAGTTAATTTTGGTATTGTCAATATTAATTCTGGTAGTTTACTAATTAATCCTGGTAAGCTCATTGTTAGTTCTGACAATAAATTGTTAATACTGGTTGACCAGACTTAAGTCTGGTAGGCCAATATTAATACTGGTAACTCATCATTAGTACTGTTTGGTCTAACAACTTTGAATTTTCATTAAATATGACCTTTAGAGCAAATTGTGGGTATATTTAAGTGGATAATGATACATATTGGCTAATTACTGTTTTAACTCACCTACAATAGTTTTTCTTTATTCAAAAGAGACTATTTTCTCGGAGTGCCAATTGCAATTCATTTTTTTACACATATAAAGTCAATTAGCAGATACCATCAGTACTAAGTTACCTAAACGAGTCAAACCCAGTTTGAAATACCCAACAATCAAAACCTCTTTACTACAATTTTCAAGTATGGCTTTCAATGAAATACCGCGACAAGCTAACCAATGGATTCTTAAAGAAACTGAGACAAAGTACAGTGTTGCAGAGATAGTAGACTTTTAAAAGGTTCACATATCAGGTATGCCTTGACACACAATCTCACTATCCATGACTCCCTAGTCAAACAGTTTTGGCAGACTACAACTGCCTCAACTCTTGCTGATATACTCTAGAACTAAGAGCAACCATAGATACTCTTGAGTATACAATCACTGAGGCATCATTTTAGAAGTAACTCTTCATTAGCAATGCTTCAGGGATTCTTTCCATGATGCCAAAATATCAGAGATATTTAAGGGATGGATAATATGGGTATCCACTGATGGTACTATTACATTTTGGAAAAGGTCATTTTACAACCCCCAATGGAGAAATTTTAGTCCATCAAATTTACATTGTATGAGTCCTAAAGTAGTGATGGGATCATTTGGTACCAATCTTTTCGACCGCTTGATTTGTCCTTCCTACTGTGGCAGTCTTTATTAACTGCTTAAAATTAATCTTTGATGGCACGGTGGCAAACTTGAAAGAAAACTAAGTTTTTTGATGTACCCTCGATTTCTACAAATGATTTTGGAAATACAAACTAAGAATAAACATCCTTATTTGGCTATTTTATTGACCAAAAAGATTTTTAGGAATATGAAAAGGGGTTTTAGAAGGGTACCTAGACCTTTGTTGCCTGCAATGTTGTCCGTTGTTGCTGTGGATCAAAGTGCATGACAAGCATAATCAAGATAGATCAACCATCACGTCTGAACCATTAACCATCATCATGCTTAACCCACCTTCTATCTGGCAACCACTAGAGTCGAACCTACCGACTGTAGCTGAGCCAAACAACCTAACCCTAAATCACCTTACACTGAACCTGACAGTGAACCCATTGAGCACACCTTTGAGCAACCATCACCTGAACACTAACCACTTCACACTAACAGAAACTGAAGTTCCAACAATCACAAGATCCAGAGACCACTATCACACCACCATGAGCAGAAGAAAGAACTATGACAGTGGATGACCTGCTTTAATTGGTTCCCAAGTTGATCATAAAGGTTGATAGTTTGGAGACAGAACTAAAGCAGACTAAGTTGACCATAGGAAAAGCACTTGTGAAATTGGTGAAAAGGTAAAGAAGATGGAAGATGTTCTCAAAAGGAGACATGTGGTTCTACCTGATTCTGAGGATGAGGATGCTAAAATTTCTTCCCAAAAAGGGGAGAGATTTACAAGAGGAAGAATTTTTTTTTTTTTTTTTTTTCTTTGGGATGAAATGGTTTAGAATATGATAGGATAATCAGAAGTTTTTATAAGACTCCTACACAAAGCAAAACTTCAGGGGAGGAAGATATCAGCCCTACAACCTTGGAAGCAGCTAAAACTCCTGTCAACGTTTGCTTTCTTCAGAAGTCAAGTCAGTTATAAGGGTAAAAGATACAAGAGGAGAATAGATTCCAAGGGAAATGAAATTGATACTGGCTTGAAGATGATTAGTAACTGGGCGTTGAAGATGATTTAGTACAAGAAAAGGCTTTGAAGAATTTAATACATGGTGGCTTAGGATTTAGTACGGTAGTGGACCTGTTAAGTTTTGTAGAGGCCAAAGGGAAGGAAAAGCTCCAATGATTGTTGAAGAGACTCAAGCTCCCAAAAGTACTAAAGAACAAATTCAACAAGAAGAATCTAGTCTTGCAGAAGCCATAAGATTGCAAACTCTAGAGGAAGAAGAAACTGCCAAACAAGTTCATTTGGATGCACTCTTAGCTAAAAGAATGGAAGAAGAAGAATTAACTGAGCAACAAAAGCAAAGAAAAGTTCAAGTTCAATTTGAAGCTCAACACTACACTGAAGAAGATTGGGATGCCATTAGAGCTAAGCTTGAAGCTAATGCAGAATTGACAAAGAGTGTGCTAGGGAAAGAGTTTCCAGAAGAAGACTTTGCAAAGAAGATGGTAGAGTTAGTAAATCAGATAAAGAAGTTCTTTGCAGAAGAAAGAGCTAAAGCAAGAAGAAGTAAGCTTATGACCCAATCACTGCTGAGGAACTACATTATGAATTATTTGAAGAATCAGGGGACATGGAAGCTTACACAGTTAAAGAAGTTGAGTTTTGAAGAAGTGAAAGAAGAGTTTGATAAGTTGGTCAAGCAGGTTGAATCTTTTGTTCCTATAAATATTGAAGCTACAAAGGCACAGTTGAAAAGATATAGAGAAGAGCTTCAGACAGAAATTTCAAAGAAATAAAGGATTGATGATAAAGATGCTTCAGATACAGAAGAGAAAGTTGGTAAAATGAAAGAAGAAGAGCCAGTAAAAAGAGTAGGAAAAAGAAAGAAGCAAAAGGCTAGGAAAGGTATAAGTATTGACAAGAGTCCACAAGGAGAGATTCTAGAAAAAAAAAGGTAATTGATAAAGAGGAATCAGAAGTAAGCTATGCAATCCTACCCTTTGATACAAAATCTAATATTTGTGGCAAATTGGAAGATATTTCAACAAGGTGAAAGGAAAGCATTTAAACATATAATAAGAGCAAATGGAGCTGATACAGTTTATATGAGCTTTGGAGCTATGCTTAAAGACTTCACAAGAGATGATCTTGTTGAGTTATACAGGTTAGTTATGCAGAAATATAGAACAAATAGGCTTGAAGATGTTTATGACAGAGTACTATGGAGTGATCGCAAGACTATGTTTGATCCACCTCTCAATGAAGATGCTATTTGGAGCTTTGCCACTACAGCAAAAGATGGATTAGGTTGGAGATATTAATGACAAGTGTTGCAGTACATTGTCTAAGTAACCTTGGAGCATGCAGTATTTGAATTTATATGTTACAGATAGGAAGTATCCTCTGTCAAAGACGACTGCCAAGTGATGCTGAAAATGAAGCTTCTGATGGAAACATAAATGAAGTTTGTTAAAAACTTTTAAAAAGATGATTGAGCAAGCAACAGGTGTTAAAAAGTAAATGAAATAATCAGTAGCTGTGGGCATATTTGGAAACTGTCGACTATAATGGAAGAGAGAAAGGGTTTGAGTGTTGGCTACCACCATAACAACAAATGGATACAGTTCACATGCTTAATAGGCATAAGGACTGCTAGTCCAAAGCAAACAGGCTTTTGTGTAAAGACTTCTCAAATCCGTTGATGGTTGACAGTTTACCAAAAACTGTATGGTAATTAACTCACCATGTTTTTAAAACCAAAAGTTAGCTACTCCAGAGCAAACGGCTATTGGTAAAGAGTAATCAATTCCGTTGATAGCTAATGAATTGCTAAAAATCATATGGTAATTCAACTCACCATGTTTCACGTACTAAAAGTTGAAATGGTTATCAATGTACCATGGTTTATAAACCAAACATTGGCTACTCCAGGGTTAATGGCTAACTAGTAAAGATACATCAAATCTATTTCAATTTTCAATGATTCACCTCTCTTAGGAGTTAACACGCCTGAAAGTGATGAGAATAGACTGAAACTTTATGATTTGATGTACATATAGTCAATGTTGTTATTTATCTGTTGTTGAAATGATCGTATGCTGCTGAAGAGAAAGTATATGTAGCTATGAAGTGTTCGTCATGATATTTAAAAGATTAGATGCTGCAAATATCTAATAGTGATGCTTTAAAGAGTTGCTGATAGAAATCAAGAAAATGGTCATACAAGACAGTCATCATGTTGCAGTTCAAGAATAATTCCAAAGATAATGCCCACAACATCTTCGGGAAGCTCATAATGAAGATATTCAAAGAAACTTGAAATTTACAAGTGAAGATCAAGTTAGGAAAGGATTGTTAGGAATTATTGTAAACAGACTTAAGTCTGGTAGTTATAGAGTTAAGTCTGGTAGACATAGTTAAGTCTGCCAGTACTAAGTTAAGTCTGGCAGTACTATAGTTAGTACTGACCTTGTCTAGTTAAGTCTGTTTATGTAACAGAATAGTTATAATAGTTATCTTAGAGATATCTTAGGAAAGGATATGCATTATCCTTTTACGCGTTTGTAAAGCCCATTAGGGTTTCCTTGGTGTATAAAAGGAACCCTACGGCATAGTGTTTGAGATAGAGAACCCTAATAGAAATTAATAGAAAATAGCAAAGTTTTACATTGTGTTCTTCTTAGTACTTGTGTTAAGATTCCGCATTAGCACATAGTATTCATAGTTATTGTCTCTCATATAGTTGATTTGGATTTATTCAAGTTAGCTATTGTCTTACAAAAGGCTAAACAGATCCAAGACTTTGGACCTACAATGCTTTAATTGTGACAGAATTAATGTGTCTAGGTCTTAGGATGATGTAACGCCTAAGTCTTAAGAATGATATGCCACCTCGAGAGAAGAAATCATTGCACTAAATAAACAAACCAACATTCTAATCGGATTAATAATGGTTAATACAGTTTTCTTATATAAGGTTCGACCGCTCTTTTATCTTTTGTTAATCAGCTTGCGTTGTTAACAGTGTCTTGAATTGATTGTAGTCACCAACCAAATCATGCTAGTCTCTCAGGCTAAAAAAAATCCCCTTTTCCCATTAGAATTAGGATTTGGACTGACATAGGTTTAACATAGGTTTAGATTAGAATAGAATTAACATAGTTTAGATAACCAATATATTAATTAAATTGATAGATTTAACCTCGCTTCAAGTGTTTGACACCCTACTTACCACGAAACTACTACCGATCGGGTACACTGCCCGTTAAAGTGTTGTTTTTTGTTGAGTCGGCAAAATATAAATTTAAAACTTGAATCAGTAAAATATACCATACAACGATAGAACATCAGTTTTACCGGATTGGTTGTAGCCGTTTGAACTCATGTGCGATGCAAGAGATTTTGCTGTTGGAGCTGTGCTTGGCCAACGCGAAGGGAAACATGTTCGTCCTATCCATTTCGCCAGCAAAACTCTCAACAACGCACAACAAAATTATATGGTAACTGAGAAAAAATTGCTTGCCGTAGTCTTCACGTTCGATAAATTTTGCTCGTATCTTGTTCTCTCAAAAACCATTGATTTACATACCACTATACATTAAAATATCTGTTTGCTAAGAAAGATGTTAAACCGCGTCTTATCCGATGGATTTTACTACTCTAAGAATTTGATATTGAGATCAAAACAAGAAAGGAGCAGAAAATGTGATGGCAGACTATTTGTCACGTCTTGAAAATTTGAACCTTGAGGAATTAAAGGATGAAGATATCGATGATAACTTCCCTGATGAAACCCTCATGAATGTCTCATCGAACGATGAAGACGGTACTCAAAAAAGGTTTAACTTACGCTCAGCGATGTAAGTTCTTCTTGAAACTTAAGCATTATTTCTGGGACGATCCACATCTCTTCAAAATGTGCCCCGATGGGATGATCAGGAGATGAGTTTACGGTTCCGAAACCAGAAAAATTCTTGATGAATGTCATCATGGCCGGACTGGGGGACACTATGGTCCCTCCACTACAGCAAAGAAAGTATTTGATGATGGTTTCTATTGGCTAAAAATTTTTAAAGAGGCTCATACTCTCAACCAAAGTTGTGATGCTTGCCAACATTCTGGTAGCCTTTTACGTAGAGATGAGATGCCTCAAAACAGCATCCAATTCAGTGAAATATTCGACATATGGGGACTTGATTTCATGGGACCATTCCCTAAATCCCATAAGTTCGAATATATTCTCGTTGTTATTGATTACGTGTCCAAATGGGCAGAAGTTGAAGCTCTACCCACTGATGTGTTGTAGTGTAGGGTTGTTTTTTATATGATTCAAGTTTTAAATTTATATTTTGCCGACTCAACCAAAAACAACACTTTAACGGGTAGTGTACCCGATCGGTAGTAGTTTCGTGGTAAGTAGGGTGTCGATCACTGAGAGCAAGGTTAAATCTATTAATTTAATTAATATCTTGGTTATCTAATCTATGTTAATTCTATTCTAATCCTATGTTAAACCTATGTCAGTCTAAATCCTAATTCTAATGGAAAAGGAGGGTTTTCAGCCCTGAATACAGGCACGGTTTTTGGGGTTTTTTTGGTGAACTACAATCAATTCCAAGAAACTGTTACCACCAAGCTTCTATTAACCAAAGAATAAAAGAGCCATTCAGAACCTTATATAAGAAAACTGTATTAACCATTATTAATCTGATTAGAACGTTGGTTTGTTTATTTAGTGCAATGATTTCTTCTCTCGAGGTGGCATATCATTCTTAAGACTTAGGCGTTACATCATCCTAAAACCTAGACACGTTAATTCTGTCACAAAAAGCATCCGCATAAAGCATCCTTATTTGCTAAAAAATAATCTATCTTAGGGATTAAAGCAATGGTGATCTTGTTAAACCCTAGCTCATAGAGACTTTACCCACTTACCGCTTAATGGCAATCTATACACCAGTAGTCCACTTGTCCAACTATCCAATGGAATCAGAATGTTATTTGTTGAATTATCTAGGTCACCTGCTAGTCAACACGATCAATAAACCATTGTCAATATCCAATTAACTAGTTAAGCCTGAAGCGTATCCTAGACACAGACTTAGAAGGACAATATTTGTGTAACTATTATTCTAGGTGTATAAATTACTATATGGAGAGCTATCCCGGACTCTAGATTCGCTTGGTCCACTTAGCTAGATCCAGTTGAATGATAGGTCGCATACAAAAGCGCGTAAACAAGTATAAATTGATAAACATAAACAAGCATATAACGATAAATCAAGAAATCGATATAAACAAATACCAAATATTCAGATCTTCATAATAATGGCTAATACCCGAAGGTATTAGCCTTCAAACGTCATAATAAATACAAGAGTAATAATTTAGCCAAGGTAAACTAACCGAGTTAATGAATGATACCAAAAACTGAACGATTACAAAAGTATATGGAATTACACGATGTCTCCTATGGAATTGAATACGTTGCTCGACCTCTTCTGCACTTTTTCTTTTCTGAAAATTAACTTTTATGGTTTAGGTATCGAGAATATGATTTAGCACACCTAAAACTCGTTTTTGAGTTTTCTATTTATAATGTCTGGAAGTCGGTTCAATATGGCGTATCTAATGGGTTGGATATGGCGTATTGGGGATTTCTTAGAGTAGGGACCACGTTTGATATCTTCTAGAATATTATATTGATTCCATATCTTAAATACGGCGTATTGAGTCCTCTGGATACGGCGTATTGCTCTTTAATCTTATGTGGTCTTTGGTGAGTGCAGGCACGGATACGCCGTAATCCATCTTGTTGCTGTACATACGGCGTATTGTCTTCAGAATAGTAGATCCATCTTCATTTTAGCTCCCAGAATGCCGCGGCCTTTTGCTATGTTTCACCATTACCCATAATATACTGTAATTCTCAAATATAAATTATTAAGTAACAATTCTTTACATAATAACATACAAAATGGGTTAATATCGTAGGGATAACGTGCAATAAAATAAGACGTATTTGATGACATCAAATATCCCACTTGAATCCTACTTGTCCTCAAGTAGCCTTTAGAAGTTTACAAAAATGTATCTCTAAGGATATTTTCCGTTAAAGCATTTATTCGATCTATTACAAATACACAAACAAACACCTCACGAAATAGGAAGATGAAAACACTCAAATCACTAAACTATTCTATGTGGTAACATGTAACTAATTCGCTCAATTGCTCGGTCATGACGAGTATTCTATCATAGACTTGCAAGATCCCATCTCTACCACTAAATCCTAAGGAGTCACAAGTTTATAAAGGTAATATGGGCATTTATGTATGAAAGGCGTACGGTTTGATCCATTCTACAATCTTTTCACCAAAGTACTCCCACTCAACAAGGCAGCTTAAAGGCACACATACACACCCGAACCGCCGAGGATAGACATAGTGTATGCGATCACATTCCCCATTCGAATTTTAACCAACGGTTAGATGAAGAATGATAAAGGTAGCAACCTTCTAACTTTCACCAAAAGTCGTAAACCAACAAGGTACAAGACATGCATACATATCACTGTTAAACGCCGAATAGACATGCATGTGTTTGTCTAGATATTAAGAAAAAACTCGTCACCCCGGTATTTTACTGTTTATTTATCGCACGTAGTTTAATCGTAAATAGTCGATTTTCGGTATTAAAGTCGGGTACTAAATACCACGGTATATTGTATGTACTAATATAAGCCTCTTCCAACTTTGAAGAGGTAAGCAACATTCATTTTCCTTTATCATAGAAAAACACATTTTCTCGCTCTAAGTATAGTTCTCATCCTCAAGTGTTTCTCTCTCTAAGAAACTAGCGCAAATCCAAGAATCGATCCCGTGTATATGATAATAGGATAGTACCACAATTGGAATCAAGAGCTAAGAGATGATTAGATCGTGTGTATTGCATTTCTTGCCATGATTTAAGATCGAAAAAGTGTACCTTTAAGGCACCTAGCTCAGTTTTTCTCTGTTCTCTACATCGTACCTCTACGAATTTTGTTGTTTAGTAATGATAAAGTTTGGGTGTTTCTAGTTCTATTACCTATTGTGAACTGAGTTGTGCCAAAAGAAATCAAGCAAATCTTCAAAAGGGTGATTATAGGTGATTTTGTGTGAATAAAACTCATTTTCTTCTGGAGAGCTGCCCAGAATTTCTTCAAGGCGGTTGCTAAAAAATATTATTTTATTAAGTAGGTTCCAACCCTAAGAATCGACACACGGCGGGTTGCTTTAGGCGACGAGTTTGCTCAAGAGGCGAAGTTGTTACTAAGCCAGTCGAGTTGAGTTACCAGCGTTTGAACAGGCGGCGAGTTTGCTCAAGAAGAGAGTTGCTTTATACTACTGTGGGAAAAGCATGCGGTTGCTTACCAAAAGCGGTTGAACTAGGTTATGCAGCGTGTTGATAATATTTTTAAATAGCAAATATCTTAAGAAACTCTGGCGGTTTGAAAACTCAACGGACGGTTTGATTTGAAAATATTCTTCGCATGGCAGGTTGCTTGGCAGCGAGTTTGTGTTCGGAACAGATTGCCTATAAATTCCACCACTGAGTTGCCTTATTTCTTGCAGGCAGCGAGTTGCCTTATTTTCTTGCAGCGGTTTGGTAGCCTTTGAGCGTCGAGTTGAGCTAACTGTCTTAGAAATTCAAATACTTCAAAACTCTGATTTAATATCACTAAAACAAAATACGAATACACGTTAACCTCACCACCATCTTAACGTACACACACAAATCATTGATACGATCAAAACATATCATATCATAATAATACAAGAATGTCTAAGTATTCAAAAAGACATCCAGTGGTGCCGGTCTGATAACACACCCACCAATTGCTTGATAAACATTACTTTGAATCTAGGCAACAACTTATACCTCTGTACTGTCTAGGAAAGGATAATGGAGTAGAATATTATAAAACGTCCATCAAAGAAGTGGACGATTCATATGGGAACGGTCTGACAAGCTGTTATTGCTAGGAGAACCTGAGGGTGCAAGTTTAAACAAGGTCCAAGTACATCTAGAGTCCTTAACGACCTTTACACTGAAGAAAAGGAAAGGTATAAAGCTGACATTCATGCAACCATATCCTACGCTTCAAGGTAATAATCCTAAGGACATCTACTCTCTCATCAATCACTACATCTGACGCCAAGGCATTTGAGAAAATGTAAGATGATTCTGGAGAGGTTCTGAGTTAAACAAAGATGACAGGGAATCCTTAGTAAATGAAGAATTTCACACTTCCATCAAAACAAAGGAAAACCATTCGAAAGGATACTACGTTATGGTTACTAATCTCATTAATGACATGAGAAACATCAATATGACACGGTCCCAAGATGCATCTTAACTCAAAATTTATGAACAACATGTTACTTGAGTGGAGTAGATTCATAACTGAAGTCAAACTTAACAGAGGTTTGAAAGAGTCAAACTTTGATCACTATAGCTACTTGAGGAGCAACATGAGGTGCAAGCTAATGAGAACAGAATTTATGAATGGAAAGGTTCTTTCAACCAAAAAATGATCCTTTGGCACTATGTCGGAGCCATAGTTCAGCAGTATCCAACACAATCAAGCCAATGTCACCCAACCCTCAAAAGAACCAACTCGTGCTGACGAACTTTCCAACTGGACTCAGGAAGTTTCTTCCAACAGCAAACTTGATTAAAACGTTTATCCAACACACTTGCCCTCCCTCACTCAACTCGTACAAATCACATCTTCCCGCAAACTAACATTCCAACATAAGCTTCGTCAAATGCATGGAACAAAGACTATGGTTCAAGTCTGTTGGGAAAGTTGTGGTTCAAGATGTCCGTGGAAGATACAATGCGACTAATCAAGGAAGACCATTTCAGAGAAATAATGCAAGAGGAAATGGTGTAGCGGGAAATGTAGGAGGTCAGAACAGAGGAGGCATGATTAATCCTGGTCAAGCGAAACCCATCAAGTGCTACAACTGTAACGGACTAGGGCAGGACTAGGGCACATAGCACGAGAATGTCCAAGGCCAAAGCGACTTCAAGATTCAGACTACTTCAAGGACAAGATGCTACTAATGCAAGCCCAGGAGAGTGGTGCAGTACTGGATGAAGAACAGTCGTTGTTTCTTGCAGGAGAACAGGTTACCAACGTAGATGATAATGTGGATGATTCACCCGAGAATGATTTGGCACTCAATGTGGACCATGTATTTGAAGCTGATGAATGTGATGCATTCGACTCTGATGTTGACGAGGGTCCCATCACACAGACCATGTTCATGACAAATCTCACATCGGAAGATCTAATCTACGATGAAGCCGGGACATCATATGACTCAAATACTCCTTCTGAGGTACATGATCATGATACCTTTGTAAATCATTTAGATGAGTATCATGAAGTACACGAGATGCAAACCGATGAACAACACAACTACGTTGTTGACTCCGATGCTGACTATACGAGTAATAGTAATACTATTCCGTATGATCAGTATATGGAAGACAACGAAGATCATGTTGTTCAAAGAGATGTATCTTCTGTACGAAATGATGCATTGATGTCAATTCTCGATGAAATGCATGAACAGGGTGTACAAAGTAGATTAGCAAATAAGCCAGACATGGTAGTTAATGACTCAGTGACCTCTGAACTTGCGAGATATAAGGAACTGGTCGGGGAGTATGAAAAACGGGCAAAGTTTGAATTAACTGATAGAGAACGAAAAATTGATGAACAAATGAGAATAATTATCTCAGACCGAAATAGAAAGGAAACGTCGTTAAAATCTGAACTTCATTCAGCACAAATACTCCTTAGTTCTACAGTTGACCATTATAAGTCAAAGACAGAAGAAGTAACACTCTTGAAAAAGGATTTTAAACAAAAGGAAGACAAATTCCTTGAAGAATTTTTGGACATAAAGAAGCTAAAAGATAAGATTGAAGATAGATTATACAAACAGGATCAGTCTGTTCAAACAGTTCACATGTTGTGTAAACCAAAATCATTTTATGATGAAAAGCACAAGGTAGCAATAGGCTACAAAAATCCCTTATGTCTCGCTCGTGCAAAGCAAGCTCAGTCTGCTCTGTATAATGGTCATGTACTTGTCACTACCAATCATACACCCACTGTCATACATGACTCAGAGGATACGCTTGAGTTAGCTGAGATAACTAGGAATAGAATGCTGTTGAAAATGCAAAGCCCTCTATGTATGGAAAACAAAGTTAGGATTGCCCCCCCGATTACTCGAAAGAAAACTTTCTTGCCTTGGCAACCTTTGCTCCATAAAGGAAATCTGACCCCAGAACAGATTATTTTGGTCATAATGACAACAACAGCAAAAGGCTGAGACTAGCTCAAAACTAATTTTTAGCATTGACAGATGTATCCACCCAATACTCTGTAAGCTTGTCCCTGAATTCTTCCAACTAAAAAGTCAACGTGAAGATTAATTTTATGTACTAACACAACTTTTCAAGGAATTTGACATAGGACTTGCAACCTAGAATACCCAACAGGTATTACAGAGGGGAAGAGGTTTTGAGCAACGAAAAGATGTTACCTCACTGAAGTTATTCATTTTTAAAACTCTTAAGAACTCTTTGTAGGGTTCAAACAGCCCTCTTTAAAGAAGTTAAGAAATGGAAGGATAATTTTGATCAAAATGAATCAACGAAGTGGACAAGAAATGTCGTGGACAAGTAATGTGCTGAAATTGTAAAGAAAAACCTTCTCATTGAAAATGAGAATCTGATTGCTAATTATTTATCGAATCAACTGTTGTTTGATGTGGAAAAATCACGTTGTCTAGATCTTGAAGCTGAGATGTCTAGAGTTCATAATGAGTCAAAACATATTTCAAAAATTGAAAGGGAATACCTAAATTTGCAATTAAAGTATCAACATCTTCAAGAAAGTTTTGAAAATAACAAATCACAAACATCACAGTAAGCTCCTGATTTTAACTCATTCTTTAAGATCAAGAATCTGGAACATCATATTCAAGAAAAGGACAACATGATTAGAAACTTGAAAGTTCTAGTCGCTAATGCTAAAGATGTCACTGCTCTCATTGAACAAAATGATTACGTTAGAATAGAACTAGAAAAGGTCAAACAACATTACAAGGAATTGTATGACTCAATTAAGATCACGCGTGCTCACACAAGTGAAAAGACATCTACCATGTTGAATGAGATTGAGAGTCTAAAAGCTCAATTGCGAAGCAAAGAGCCTTGTTTCACTAGTGACTATGTCAAACCAAAAGTTCTTGCTCCTGGCATGTATGCCATTGACGTTAAACCCATCCCTCATCCCCTTAAGAACAATAGGAGTGCTCATTTAAACTATATCAGCCATCTTAAGGAGAGTGTAGAAACGGTTAGGGAGATTGTAGAGGAAGCTAGAGTAGTTAAACCACTGGATAGTGCACCCTCCCCCCCCGCCCCCCCCCCCCGCCCCCCTGCCCCCCCCCCCCCCTGCCCCCCCCCCCCCCCGTTTGCCCCCTGCCTTGTGCCCCCTTTTTTTTTTTTTTTTTGGCCCCTTTTTTTGCCCCCCCCCCCCCCCCCCTGCCGCCTTTTTAAGGATTGCCCCCCCTGGTTGCCCCCGTGCCCCCCCCTCTCCCCCGCCCCCCCCCCCCCTCCGGCGCCCTGCCCTATTGCCCCCCCCCCCCGTAATATTTGCCGCCCACGCCCCCCGCCTTATTTGCCCTGCCCCCCCCCGCCCCCCGCCCCCTTTATTGCCCCTTGGCCCAATAGCCCCCCCACCCCCCCCCCCGCCCCCCCCCCGATTTTTTTGCCCCCCCCCCCCCCCCATCTCCCCCCCCCCCCCCCCCCTGCCCACCCCCCACCGGCCCCTTGCCGCCCCTCCAAGCCCCCCCCCCCCCCCCCCTTTTTTTTTATGCCCCCCATTTTTTGGCCCCCGCCCCCCCCCCCCGCCCCGCCCCCCACCCCCTGCCCACTGCCACCTTCCCCCCCATGCCCCCCCCCGCCCCCCCCCCTGCCCCCCACCCCCGCCCCCCCCTCCCCCCATGGCCCTGATATATTCCCCCCCCCCCCCCCCGGCATTGCCCCCCTGCCCCCCCCCCCCCCGCCCCTTGCCTATGCCCCCCGCCCCCGTGCCCCCCCCAGCCCCCCTTTGCCGTCTAAGCCCCCCCCCCCCTTGCCCCCCCCCCCATTTTTGCCTTGGCCTGCCCCCTCCCTGCCCGCCTCCCCCACCCCCCCCCACCGTTTGTGTGCCCCCCCCCTTTGCCCGCCCCCCCCCACGAATGCCCACACGCGCGTAACAGCCCCCACCCCCCGGCCCCCCCCCGGCCCCCGCCCGGGGGTGGCCCCCGAGGCCGCCGGTGCCCCGCCTGCCGGCCCGGGACCCCCCCCGTTGTGTTGAGTTGTTTGCCCGTGCCCTGCCCCCGATATGTTGGGTGCCGGGGTCCGCCGTGGCCCCCCCGACGGTGGTTTTGCCGATTTGCCGCAGAGATGGTATTTGTGTGCGCGCACGCCCGCCCCCCAGGACCCCCCGGCCCGCCCGGGGCCGCGGCGCCAGGCGCCCCCCGCGGCGCGGCGCCCGCGTCCGCGCGGGCGCTGGCGGGCCAGGCGGTCGCCCCCCGCGCGGCTGTTGATGCGCGGCTAGCGCCCCATTTGCGCCGCCCCGGCGCGGTGATTGGTTTGGGCCCCGCGCCCGGGAACGGTCCGGGGTGCCGGCCGGGCGCCCGGGTGCCGCCCGGTGGCCCCCCGCTCCCCCCCGCACCCCGGGCGGCGGCGGGCCCCACGCCGCCCCGCCCATGGGCCGCCGCCCCCGGCCGCCCGGCGGCGGGTTGGATGCCGCGGGCCCGGGGCCACCCGGGGGCGGGCCGGCGGGGGGCCCCACGCCCGCCGCCCCCCTCCGCGATTATTGTGCCCCCCCCTCGGCGGCGCCGCCCGCCCCCCGGGGGCCCGGGGCAGACCCCCGGCCGCGGGGCGCGCCGCCCCCCGGCCGGCGGCCCGGGGGCAGGGTGGTTTGATGGCCCGCGTGTGCGGGTTTTGCGCGGGGGGCGCCCCGGCGGCGCGGTGCCGGCCGCGGCGGCGCGGTCCCCGGCGCCGGGCCGGCCGCCTGGCGGCCCCCGCCGGCGCGGCGGCCGCGCGCCGCCCGCCTGTTGCCTTTGCCCCGTTTGTGTGCCCCCCCCCGCGCCGGCGCGGATGGGCGCCCGCCGGCAGCGCGCCCCGTGGGTTGTGTGGCCGCCGCGACGCCCGGTCGGGACCCCCCGGGGGCGCGACGGCCCGCCGCCGCCCGCCCGACCGCCGCGGACTCCCCGCTGTGCGACCGCGCGCGTTTGCCGCCCCGGCCCAGCGCTATTGGCCCGCTTGCCCCGCGCCCGCGGGCCCCCCCCGCGTCCGTCCCCGCCGCGCGCGCCCCCGGCGCGCCCGCCCCGGCCTGCCCCGCCCGGCGGCGCGCGGGATGTGGTTGGGCGCGCCGGCCCCGCGAGCCGCAGGGCCCGCCCCCACCCGGGCGCCGCGGCCTCGGGAAGCGCCGGCCGCGGGGCGCACGCCGCCTCCCCCCCCGTGGGTGCCCCGCGTCGGGCAGCCCCGCGGCCCCCGTCCGCGCCCGCGGCCCCCCGCCGCCCGCCCGGGGTTTGCCGACGCCGCCGCCCCGCGCCCCCGCCTGGCGTTAAGTGCGCTGCCGTGGTTATGCCCCCCGGCGGCCCGCCACGGGGCGCGCGAGGGCCGTCCCGTCCGCCCGGGCCGATCCGCCCGCGGCCCCCGCGCCGCCGTGGCCGCCCTGACCCCTCGACCCCCCCCCCACCCCCCCCCCCCCCCCCCCAGGATTGCCTTGCCGCCCCCCCCCCCCGTTTTTTTGCCCCCCGCCATGCTTTTGCCCCCGGCCCCCCCCCAACTCCCCCCCCCCCCCTGACCACCCCTTGTGCCACCCCCCCCCCCCCCCGGCGCACCCCCCCTTTTATTAAGGATTGCCCCCCCCCGTGCCGGCGGCCCCGGACCCCGACAGGGCGGCGGCGCGAGGCGCGGGGCCCCGCCCCGCCGGGGGCCGGTTAGGTTGCCGCCCCGCCCGGGGCGGGGGGGGCCCGCCCGCGGTGGGTGGGCCGCCCGCCGGGGCCCGCCGGCGCGCAGCCGCCCAGCGCGCGCCCGCGGGGGCGGTGCGCGCGCATCCCCGCGCCGCGCCGGGCGGGCCGGCCCGCAGCGCCCCCCGACGGCCCCCGCGCGCCCGCGTGCCCCCCCCGGCGGATGTGTTGCACGCCGGCCGGGGGCCGTGATGTGGATGTGCCCGGCGGTAGCCCGCGCGGGTGCCGGCTGTGGCCCCGGCGCGCCGCGGGGCCGGAACCGCCGCGCCGCCCCGCCCCGATGCGGCCCCCCCCGCCGTGCCTCCGGGCCGCCTAGGCCCGACCCAGCGCGCCCCGCGCGCCGCGGCGCAGCGCCCTGTGGCGCCCGCCCGGTCCCGCCGGGGGGGGGCGGGCCGCCCAGGCCCCGCCCGCCCCGACGCCCGGCCGCCCGCCGGCGCCCGCGGAGCGCGGCCGCACGGCGCGGCCGCGGCCCGCCGCGCGCGCGCCGAGAGCGCGCTCCGACGCGCCCCGGGCGGCGGCCGGGAGCCGCCCGCCCCCCCGGGGCCCCCCCGGGGCGGGCGCCTGGGCGCCCGGGGCGCCGGACGCCCGCGGCGCGCCGCTTAGGGCCGGCCCGCGGCGCCGGCGGGGCCGCGCGGGCGGCCGGCCTGGGCGGGCCCGAGGCGCGGGCGCGGCCCCCGCGGGGTTGAGGTGGATGGGTGTGCCCGTGCCCCCGCCGGGTGGTTAGGCCTGCGCCGTTGGCGCGTGCCCCCCGGCCCCGGGGGGGGGGCCGCCCGGCCCGCCATTGTGCGTGCCCCGTCGGGGGCCCAGCCCCCAGGACCCCCGGGGCCCTGCGGGCGGCCCGCCCCCTGACTCGCCCCCCGGCGCCCCCGCCGCCCCTATTGCCCGCCCGGTGGGCCCGCCCCCGGCCCCTTTGTCCCGGGGCGCCGCCTCCTTCGTCAGTGGAGCGGGGGTGCCCCGGGAGTGGCGGGGCCGGGAGCCGGCCACACCGACGGGCGGCCGGCGGAGGAGTATAGGGCCACGCCGCGCGCAGAGCCCTCCCCCGGCCCGCGGGCGGTTGCCCCCCCCCGCCGGCCGCAGTGCGCCGGGGATTGCCGCCTTTTGCCGCGGGCGGGCCTCCGCGTTAGCCCGAGCCGGTGCCGGGCGCCCCGCGGGGGGGTCCGCCCCGGGCCCGGGCGCCCCCCGCCAGCACCGCGCCCCCCCCCGCGGGTCGGCCGCCCCCCGCTGGGCAGGATCCCGGTCGCCGCGGTGCCCCACCCTCGCCCGGGGAGGGCGAGCGCCGGCCCGGGGCCCCGAGGCCCGCCGCCCCCGAGGGTTGCACCGCCAGGCCCGGGTGGTGCCGCCCCGCCGCCCTTGGGCGGCCGCCGGCCCGCCCGGGCCGCGCACTGCCGCCCTGCGCCGCCCGAAGGCCTCCGCCCGGTCCGCCACGCGCGCCGCCCGGTGTAGCCCCGTGGCCGCGGCCCCGGGGAGCCGGGCCCCCGGAGAGGGCCCCCCGTAGTGGTTGGGGCCGCTCGCGCGGCCCGGCGCGCGTGGAGATTATTGGGCCGCGGCGGCGGCCGGGGCCGCCCCGGCGCCCCCCCCGCGGGGGGCGGCCGCCTCGCCCCGGGGGGGCCCGCCGCCGAGCCGCCGCGGCCCGGACCCGCGTGTGATTGCCCCCCGGGCCCACCGAGAGCCGATTGCCCCGCCGAGGGGCGGCCGCCGCGGGCCGGCCGCCGGGCGCGCGGGGCGTGTGTAGGCGCGCCCCCCGGGGCCGGCCCCCCGGGGGTTGCCCTGCCCCCCCGCCACCCCCCCCCCACCCCCCTTTGCCCCCCCACGCTCCCCCCCCCTTGCCCCGCCCCCTTTTTGCCCCCTTTATTTTTGCCTGCCCCACCCCCCCCGCCCCCCCCCCCCCCCCCCCCCCGGCCTGTGCCCCCCCCCACCCCCCCCCCTTGCCCCCCGCCCCCTGCCCCCCCGCGTCCCACCGCCCCCCCCCCACCCGCCCGAGGCTCGGCGCCCCGCGTGTTTTGTTTCCGCTGCCCCCGCCCCAGCCGGCGTGGTGCCCGCCGGGTGTGAGGTATGCCCCCCGCCCGGGCCGCGGTTGCCGCGGCGAGGCGCCACCGGGCCGTGTGCGCAGAGCGCCCGCCGCCGCGAGGGTGTTGGGCCCGCGCCCATGGCCGCCGGGCTTGGCCGGGGCGCTGTGTGGCCCTGCCGGCGTTTTGCCGGCCCCAGGGCCGCGGCAGTGCGCCGGGCCCCGGGTTTGTGCCATCTGGTGCCGGGGCCCCCGCTCGCGCCCTCAGGCGGCCCGGCCTTTGCCATTTGGGTTGTGATTTGGTGGCGTGGTGCCGCCCGACGTCCCGAGTTTTTTGTTTGCCGCCGGAATTTGCCTAAGGATTTTGCACCCCCCCCCCCGCCGGCCCCCCGCCCCCCCCGCTTGCCCCCCCGCCCCTCCCCCCCCGCCCCCCCCCCCCCCCCCCCCCCCACGCCCCCTCCCCCTGCCCGCCTTTGCCCACCCCCTTGCCCCCCCCCCCCAGCCCCGCTTGCCACCCTCTGCCTCCCCCCCTCCCCCCCCCCCCCCTTGCCCCCCCCCCGCCCCCCTTTTTCCCCCCCCCCCCCCCCCACACCCCCCCCCCCCCCCGATTACTCGAAAGAGAACTTTCTTGCAACCTTTGCTCCCCAAAGAAATCTGACCCCAGAACAGATATTTTGGTCCATAGATGACAACAACAGGAAAAAGGCTGAGACCTTAGCTCCAAAACCAATTTCAGCATTGACAGTGTATCCACCCAATACTCCTGTCAAGCTTGTCCCCAGAATTCTTCCAACAAAAAGTCAGGTGAAAATTAATCTTTATGTACTCACACAACAACTTTTTTACGGAATTTGACAAAACTTGCATAAACTAGAAATCACACATCATTAATTACAGAGGGGGAAAGAGTTTTGAGCAAACAAAAAGAGAAAAGATGTTACCTCACTGAAGTTATTCCATTTTTCAAAACTCTTAAAGAACACTTTGTTGGAGTTCAAACAGCCCTCTTTAAAGAAGTTAAAGAAATGGAAGAAATTTTTGATCAAATGAATAACGAAGTGGACAAGAATACTGTAGACAAGCAATGTGCTGAAATTGAAAAGAAAAACCTTCTCATTGAAAATGAGAATCTGATTGTTAATTGTTTGTCGACTCAACTGCTGTATGATGTGGAAAAATCACGTTGTCTAGATCTTGAAGCTGACATGTCTAAAGTTCATGATGAGTCAAAACTTATTTCAAAACTTGAAAGGGAATACCTAAATTTGCAATTAAAGTATCAACATCTTCAAGAAAGTTTTGATAATAAAAATTCACAAGCATCACAGGAAGCTCCTGATTTTAACTCATTCTTTAAGATCAAGAATATGGAACATCAGATTCAAGAAAAGGACAACGTGATTAGAAACTTGAAAGTTCTAGTCGCTAATGTGACTAATAGAAGTTATGAGCCTCATAATGCTAAAGATGTCACTGCTCTCATTGAATAAAATGATTGCGTTAGAGTAGAACTAGAAAAGGTCAAACAACATTACAAGGAATTGTATGACTCAATTAAGATTACTCGAGCTCACTGGTATGTGCTTAAATACACATACCTTTTACCTTTAAAAACAAGCTAAAATAATCAAAAACGGACTTAAAATGCCAAA